>BHFT01041461.1:0-87633 GCA_004320025.1 Laticauda laticaudata
GACCGAGTGAGCACAACCGACTGGGAGGAAGACCATATATCCGGGAATCTCCAAGACGTGTTCGACGGAACTCAACTTGGAAGTAACCGGGGAAACCCTATTTCTTCTCTGTCTAGACCCCACAGGTAGCCCTAAAAGACTAAAATCCAGGCGAGTTCCGGTTTGCCTTGTAGAAGCAAGTTTGAGGAACAGCTAAAATAAACTAGTAAGCTCAGGGGGTGCTAGAGCCTGTGGACCATGCCAAATGGAAAATGCGACCTATCACACCTATTACAGCCCTGTCGGGTCCAATCCCGAATCTGTTGCCTACAAGGCGACCCTGAACACGCACTACACAGAGCGGCAACCTAGCCCGGTGCCAGTAGTCCAGGCATTTTGCTACATTCCCTGGGGGAGGAAAATTTTTTGGCCAAACTCGACCTGGCACAAAGCACATACGCAACAACTCCCAGTAGACCCCGAAACGCCGGAAGCGCACAAGACTATAGTTATACACAAGGGGCATTCAGATGTAGAGAACTCCAGATTATGGAGTCAGTGTGGCGACCAGGCGTTTTAAAGCCTCATGGGCAACGCCTCCTAAAACGCATAACAGGGGAGTCGTAACCGTACTTCGACGACGTCCTAAGTCTCAGCAAAAACGAAAAACCAATTCAAACAGGACACTACTAAAAATGTATAACATAAATTCAGGGGAAGCTGGACTAAAAGTAAAAAGAGAAAAGTGCTGCCTGACGCTAAAAATGAGCGTCGGAATTTCTGGCTATTTAACATAGACGGAGAGGGTATACACCCCACCGAAAGAAAACTAAAGCCATAAATAACAGCACAGAACCAAGAACAAAAGCCGAGTTACAAGCATTCTTGGGCTAAAATTATTTTATAAAAACGACTTTTCCTACCAAATAAGGCTACAAAGCAAGAACCGCTACACAACAGGTATCTGGATAAAAAAGCAATTTTGGACTTGGGGGCACAAGAAAAGAAAAAAAGCCTTTCAACAAATTAAAAAGATTGCTAACTTCAAACACCGTGGTTCTCATCCAATTGATTAGCGACACCGGCCTACCAATGAGCATGACCTGTGACGCTCTTCACCGTTTGAGTCGGAGCCCATTCCTGATGCCAACGCAACTCCGGACGGAAAGAGAGCGCGCCCGGTCGCGCTACATCTACTCAAAAACTCTGTCAGAAAGAGCACGCGCGGAACTACAGCCAACTGCGACAAGAGAGGCCTTAGCTATTGTCAGCTTGGGGTAAAAGCGTTTTCATGAATACCTCTTAACGGCGGTTTTTCAAATTGTCACAAGACCACAAAAACCCAGCTTACTTGGAATCTTGGCGGGAAAACAAGCCCCACACCAAAATACCTGTACCCAAAGGAATGACAGGTGTCGGACGTTCCGTAGCAGCCTACTCCATACACCCTAATAACACCGCCGGGAAACAATTTCCCCATCCACGGACGGCTTTGAGCAGAGCACAACTTGCCAGCTACGGAAGATAGACCCGGCACCAACTCGATGACTGCCCTACAGGATAGAGACGCTGCCGATCTACCCATCTCCGCGAAATGATGTTCGCAGAGCCACGCAAAAGACCCACTGAACTGCCCGCCATTCTTTAACTCGGGTAGGTGAGAGGCTGGCCGGAAAATAAAATAAAAAACGAAGACTTTTAAACTCTTTCCGCTACCCAGACAACACGCGAACTCTCTATATGAGAAGGGATGCTTACTGTGGTGTGAGCGGGTTAGTTATTCCAAACAAATTGCCAACACAACGAGGTACTGAGCTATGCTGCCGAATGAGGACACCCGGGAATTGTGTTAAAATGAAAAGCCTTGCGAGGAGCTATGTCTGGTGGCCGGGCCATTATTAAGGACATTGAATATTGGGCTCACCCTGTGGCAACCAAATGCGCAGAGACCCTATGACCATCTCCTCCAAAAGCACCCATAAGGACTGAATATCCTAAGGGCCCCTTGGTGCGCGGATCTCATATCGAGTTTCGCGGCCCTACCAAGGGACACACGTTTTCTGATTGTCGTGACCGCAATACTCTAAATTGGCTTAGTTAGGTAAAATATTATGCAAATCAACGAACAGAAATAGGTAATAAGGGAACTAGACACAACTGTTTGCCAACCCACGGGGCCTGCGGACGTACTAGTGTCCATAAACGGACCTCAACTAACCAGACGGCTACATATTCCGAAAATCAATACCTAGGCCTTCCCATGGTTATAAGAACATGCGCCTCCACACATGCGGTCCCATCCGGCCGGCAAAGCGGTAGGGCTGAAAGAATGGTCAGGTTTACCACGGAGGGTGTTTGGAAAGATTGGACACTGGGGACGTCCAAAGCCATATAAACAGCTACTCACCCGCCAACATTATAACACAAGAGTACCACGACCAACAAAACCCCATCGACCTACTGATGGGGAGAAACTCAGAGATCGCAGCTAGATCGGCTACACCCAAAACTTCACACAAGAAAACTCCCCCTGACATACCTCTACACGACTTCAGGAAGCTTCAAATGGCAGCATTTGGGTGTATCGCGAAAAAAATTTTACGGGAGACCATTATGGGTACCGGGACAAGTCACAGATTAACAGGCCCCAAATCATACCGATTAACGGTAGACGATGGCAGGGAGTGGAAGCAGCACATTGACCACAGCTCCCGGTCCCGAAATTTAGAAAAGGAACGAAAAAACACAACCAAAACAATCACAAAACGACGAATTTCAAACCAAAGAGGGGGGGAAACACGAAAAATAAATAAAGAACCATTTAAAAACAATGCCGAAAACAAAAACTAATCAAAAGAGCAAAATGGAGACTCACTGTTTGGAGAAAGTTGCGAGGAGAAATCCACCGAAGCGAGGCCAGCAAGCCGGCTCAACCTGCCCGGAGGAAACAGGAGGGAGCGGCGAAGCCGCGCCCAAGCAACTCAGGCGCAGGCATGATGAAGGCCTCACCCTTCCAGACGGTTCCAGAGAGAAGCACAGAGGAAACAGCAGCACCATCCGAACCGTCGAAGACACGCACACGAATGAACCGCGCAGGTCCATCGAGTCAAAAGAAGCCCCGCCTACTTACGAGACTACGTCACGACGGTAGGACCAAACTAAGAGGAGAGGGGATGGTTCTGCTATGCAAATAACTGGTTCAAATATACATTCTGATTGGTTTACTTAGAACGAAAAAGGGATTGGTTCAAAAGGAACCAATCCCTGCAGCGCGCGGGAAGGCGGCAAATCAAACAATTGTCATTGGCCTACAAGCCGGCCGGGAAAAATGTATAAAGACCGGCGCCGCTTGAGCCAAAATGTTCCTTTTTCTACACTCTGACTAAGAAATAAAGACTTTGCTGTTGGAACCCGGTCTACCTCGTGTTTTTCCGGACAAAACAGAAACAAAGAGACAAAGAAAAAAATATTGACGAATGTCAATAACAACTTTTCTCTAATTACATAAGTCAGTTTGTCCATCTCAGCAATTCTATCAATTCCATCAACCATGGATGGATGATATAACTCTTTCCATCTTTGTGCATTAATTATTTTGCCACAACAATCATTGAAATAATGTTTTATAGCTCCTTTCTAAATGTTTATCCATTCATCCTAAAAAAAGAGGGGAGGAATCTGGCTTCAGTTGAATACTAATCTTTAAACTCTTCTGTATCAATGTGTGATGGAATCCCCAGGAGACATGGGTGCATTCCAGAGGAATAAGAGACAATTCAGTCCAAATATCTTGTGAGAGAAAAAGAGGGTGTAGACAGCCCCTGACTAATAATTCTCAAAATAAATGATGGATGCAGATAGCAGAGTGCTCAGTCTAGCAAGATTTTGTCTATAGGCATGCAAGCAATAAAGAACTCAGTTTTGAAGAATCACCATGTGTCATTCTTGGGTTTTGGACTTGATATCCATCATGCCAGACTAAGCAGTCCACTGCCTACTTCTATCACATACTCTGAGAAATTCTTTTTTCACTACTTCTTGCAACAAGTACTGTTTCCTTTTGCAACAACAATCTCATACAATCTTCATATGAAAGAGCTATTTGCCCTTATAACAGTTAAAGTCAATGGGTTTAATTGGAAAGTCCTTGATAATATCTCTGATGATTAATTGATTGATTTTGATTTGATTTATCCCACCTCTATTATTTTTACAAATAACCCAAGATGGCATTAGTAGCAAAATATTAGAGATACAAATTGTATCTCTTATGGGAAAAGATCTACGTATTTCAGAAAAATAAGGCTTTCTTTGTATAACTATTCCAAATTCCAAGTTCCAAATTGTCCCTTAAATGAAAGAAAAACTTTACTAGTTTGCCTTGTGCATTTTTAAATATTTTTCTCAGAAGTCCACTAGGACACTGAGGTTCCACTCCCAGGTTCTTCTCTTGAGCCAAATCCTACAATTCTACACCTCTGCATGTGGTTTTGCTGTGGTCCACAAAAAAACTCCTAACGAGAACCTGGCAATGTCTCTTTCAGTGTTTTCTTTACTAAAATATGCACTAAATGCATACATTATTAGTCAAATATGCATTTTGTATATCTCTATATTAAAAAAACATTTGTAAAATACATACGCTATTGAAAATTATGTATAAAACACTTATTAAATAAAATGCACTTTCTTTGCTCAGGTGGGGAAATGGCACAAACGAAATTTAAGTGAAGGAATCTGAGAAAATAAATTTTGCTTCTTTTAAATACAATATTTGCTAAGGATTGCCAGCTGGAGTGAATATATTTTGCTTTAAATCTCTCTTCATACTTAATCAATTACTGCTTTAGATTATTTTTAAAATTAATCATGGCTGAATTTCACTTTGGGTCAACCACTTGATTAAGAAATAATTACAATTAAAAAAAATTACCAAATGCAAGCTTAAACAAATATGTGAATTCTCACTGGTTAGTCCTTTCTCATTAGCTGAATAAAAGAACCCATAACATCTTTTTGTTATAAAGATTGCAATCTCAATTTTGCGAAAGGAGACCATTTTTCTATCTTGGGTCTACTTACACAGATAGGTTTGTAAACCTGTCTTTGTCCAATATGGGATTCACCAGGGGTTTCCAAGCTTTAATTAGTGGAAAAATGCTATATGATACTGGCAAAGCTACTTTTGGGCTCAGTAGATCACAAAGTGAGCAATTGAAGCCTGAATGGGGCCTGAGATCCACCACTATGAAAAAAGTAGCGATAAATCTACAAATCCAAATACACCTGTATTTCTTTCAATTCCACCTTTTCCCCACTTCTACTTATATTCTGAACTGCCTGGGGAACATAGATATCTTCTCAGTTGGGTCAAATAGCTTCCTACATTCTGATAATATTCAATTAAATGCAAGCTCTGAGTGAATTGGACAGTTTAAAAATAGAAATCATAAATAAACAAAAAAAGCTAAACCAGAAACAAGACTCATTTGTTATCAGCAGCTAGCTGGTGCAACATCTCACATGAGAGATATCATTAAGTAGTGATAGATAAGAGTCATATTTTTATTGGTATAGTTTCTACAGTATTAATCAAGGGATGCATTCAAATATATCCCAACCTATTTAACCAAGCACAAATGCACCCACAAACAAGTTATTTCATTCCTTCCCCCAACCAAAAAAATCAACCAAGAAATTCCTGGTTCTGCTTTGGCATTAGCAATAGGAGACCCAAGTACTGGACTTCACCAGCAAGCTGATCAGATGACTGAAATGTATTTGAATATAAATATGACTACTATAAGAAGGAGGTAGATTTGATGTCCATCTAGTTAGCTATTCAGACTGCCTGTGGGAAGCAGATTGTTGTTCTCCTGCTGCTAATTGCAAACCAGCAATCAGTTTACTCATGAGGCAATTCTTCATGCTGCTCAGTTGTCTAGTTTAGTGAGAAAATAAGTAGAGCCTTATATGGATTCATCCACTATTGTTCTAGAACAGGGGTCTCCAAACTTGGCAGCTTTAAGACTTTAAAACTCTCATAATTCCTCAGCTAGCTATGCTGGGAGTTGAATCCAAAAATCTTAAAATTGCCAAGTTTGGAGGCCCCTGTTCTAGAATATCAATAGTTCTTCTTTCTCTTTAGGTTTCCATGCGTAAATTTGTAAGATAAAGAAGCATTAGGAATATGGGATGGTGGCATCTATCAAATGAATAAAGTTCTGCTTGAAATGGGAGCTGCTTCCAATCTATTTGTTGACAGAGTGAGAGCATTCACCCACCCATACATACTCTGAGCTACAGCCCTTTCTCATTAGCCTTTTTCTTACTTTAACTCCATTCATGTCTCCTTCTTGCTGTGTTGTCATTCTGAAATATCTACGCATGATGGATTTCATTATCATTTCTTAGCAGCTCCATATAACATCTTGCCTCCAAGCCCTAACTCAATTTTCAATTTTCTTTCTTGATTGATTGGTATTTTCAATTTCCTACATAAGCAACAGCTCTCTGATTAAAACTATGATGTAAAAATGTTTCTTCTTGCCCTACACAGAGTTTACCTATGGGGATACCTACAGCCCTTGGCTTAAAAGTCCCATAACTATATTGGCTAAGTCACTGGTGGGATTCAAATATTTTTGCCACCGATTCAGTGGGTGTGGCTTGGTGGGCACACTTTTCGCAAATGCACACACTTTTCGTGCATGCATGCGCCAAATGCACACTTCGCGCAGACACAGAGGTGTTTACACAGGTGCAGAGGCATTCTAACTTGCCTCCTGCAAGCCTGCACAGTCCTGGTCACTTCAGCAGCTGACAGGCAACACTATTCTGTGCTGCGCAAAGCAGCTGCACTTCAAATTTAGAGGATAAAGGTGAGTATGGGAGCCCGGGCTGGTGGGTGGGCCCAACAGCAGAATGGTGGAGAGAATCGATTCGGTTCCACTGCTCATCGCTGCTACCGGCTCGCCAGAACCGGGCCAAACCAGTAGAATACCACCACTGGGCTAAGTAGAAGGGAAGGAAAAGATAAAACAATAAAGAAAAGCAAATGTAATGGGGGGGTGGATCATTTAAGAGCTAGCTGACAACATTACTGAATAAATTTCATGTTAATGTTAAAACATTTCTCATTTTACAAGTGCAAATCTGAAATTACTAGTTTCAGAACATAGTCTTCTGATCTGTTTTCTGCACAAAGCTTAAATTGAAACTTGTAGCTTAAATTTTGTTGCATTGTTTATGAAGCCCAAGGTCAGTCTAGCCCTTTGTAAGGATTGCCTCTCCTCCTAACTCAAGAAACTGAAAACTCTTGAAATGAAATATTTCAAAAGGAGCCTTTTATTGAGCAGAAGTGATAGCAAGACACTCAAAGCAGAGTGTGAATTCCCTTAGGCAAGACAATTTGAATTAAAGCCCCTGTCACACTGCACCAACAGATGCAAAGAGGATGTAAAACGGACAAAAAAGCTTGCCATCCGTTTGGTTAACGCGATGTACTCACTGCCTCCATTTTGCTTCTCTCTATCCGTCCAGCATCCGTTTTATGACGTTTCATCTGCTCAGAAAGTTTTGAGCTGCCCAAAACTTTTGCGCGGAAAATGTATCCAATTCGTCCGTTCTGCATCCGCTACGCATCCGCTACGCATCCGTTACGCATCCGCTATATCCGCTAGGCATCCGCTGCGCATCCACGCAACTCGCATCCGCTCCGGACACAGGGAGGAAGCGGATAACGGATGCGGAAATGGAATGCAGAACGGATTGCCTAGTGGAGCAGCACGGAAACAAAGCGTTTTAAAACAGAAAAAACGTTCGCAGAGGGGACCTATCTCGGATATTAAGGATGTCTACAGGATGCCTAGAGGATGCCTAGAGGATGCCTTAGAGGAATGCAAAGGACACCATATACTGACCTATAAAAAGGCGGGAGAACTCGTCTGCATCTCTCTTTCAGACCAGCAGCCCAGCGGTGCAGACCTCTGCAGCCTTCCATCTGCCTCTTCCCTCTTCCACAGCATCCGTCATGTCCACCGTGGATCGTACACCAGTCCTTTTGGCAGCCATCATCCTTCTGCAACAGTGCCCAGCCATCTACAGGCTCTGTGAACTCTACTACGGGAAGAAAAAGGAGCGGCCAAGAAGCGTCTGGGTACGAAGATGGTTCGCCAGAAGAGCAGAGGACGGACTGTACAACAGCTGATGGTGGAGCTCAGGAGAGAGACACTCGGGTATTCCAAAACTTCATGAGGATGCCTCCAGCCATGTTTGACGAACTTGTGCAGCGCCTGACACCCAGGTTGACCAAGAACAACACCAACTTCCGGCCCAGCCTGGAACCTGGGCTCAGGTGGCACTCACTCTGCGCCACCTGGCCTCAGGGACCACCTACAGGAGCATGCAGTACGGCTGGAGGTGCCCACCCAACACCATCAGCATTGTGGTCAGAGCAAGTGGTGTAGGCCATCATCGAAGAATACCTGGAGGAGCTCCTCCAGTGCCCCTCCACTGAAGAAGGATGGAAGAAAGTTGCAGAGCAGTGGTATCAGAGGTGGAACTTCCCACACACCGTTGGAGCCATCGATGGCAAGCACGTGGCCTGCAAAGCTCCAGCCAAGTCGGTCCACTTATTTCAACTACAAGGGCTTCTTCAGCATCATCCTCTTCGCCATGGTCGATGCTGACTACAAGTTTCATGTGCATCGATGCCTTCAGGCAGCGGCTACTCTTCAGATGCCCAGGTATACAATGCCAGTCACCTCAAGGAGGAGCTGGAACGCAACCTCATCGTGGGCTTCCCAGATCAGCAACCCCTGCCATGAACACCAAGATGTGCCCTACTTCATCGTGGGGGATGACGCCTTCTCCCTCACAACCTATCTCATGAAGCCCTACACCTCCAAATATCCTCACCCATGAAGAGAGGATCTTCAACTACAGGCTGTCAAGGGCAAGGCGGGGTGGTGGAGAACGCCTTTGGCATCCTGGCCAATAGGTTCCAGGTACTTTCACCACCATGCAGCATCGCCCAGAGACCGTGAGGAGGATCATGGAAGCTTGATGCATCCTGCACAATCTTCATGCGCACCCGCTACCCAGTCTTGCAGAACAGGCTCGTGGACCTCCAGCAAGGCAATGGGGACATGGAGCCTGGGAGATGGAGGCAAGGGCGAAACCTGATAGACACTCAGGATGTGCAAGGCCCCAACAGAGCCTCACATGAGGGAAGAAGCAGCGCAACCTCTTGAAACACTGCTATTACCCATCCCAAAGGTATCTCTGCCCATCCCACAGGTATCCCTGCCCATCCCACAGCTATCTTAACCCATCCACAAAGCATGCAAAGGCTTAAACCATTTCTAAAAGTTTCCAGCAAGACTTTATTTAAAAAAGGAAATGAAGCAAGTGTGTGAATCAAAATAGACTTTATTAACAACAAGCTATAAGACAAAAATGAGTCTCTGGCACTCCTCTTTGTCGCTCAGTCTCAGGGGTGAAGGGTGCAGGTGCTGTGGAGGTGGCTGGTGCTGGAGTGCTTGTCATCAGCTCTCCAGAAGCAGAAGCAGCAGAAGTCCCAGCCCCAGAAGAGCAAGCCCGTGCTTGCAGAAGCCCCAGCAGATGCAGAGTGAGGGCCAGGGGGCGGATGGTAGCCCTGTCCCTCTTGCAAGGGCTGGCAGCAGATGGCTGAGGCTTGCTGTGCTTCCGCATGGTTGTGGGTTGCCTGGCTTGCAGGGAGGCTGGCAGGAAGGCTGGCAGGCAGGCATTCACCAAGGCTGGCAGGCAGGCAGGCACCAAAAGCTGGCTGGAAGGCTTGCAGGGAGCTGGCAGGCAGGCAGGCACCAAGGCTGGCAGGAAGGCTGGCAGGGAGGCATGCACAAGGCTGGCAGGAAGGCTGGCAGGCAGGCAGGCACCAAGGCTGCAGGCAGGCATGAACCAAGGCTGGCAGGCAGGCAGGCACCAAGGCTGGCAGGCAGACTGGCTGGCAGCAAGGCTGGCAGGCAGGCAGACAGCAAGGCTGGCAGGGAGGCTGGCAGCAAGGCTTGAAGGCAGACATGCAGGCAGACATGCAGGCAGGACAAAGGCAGTCGATGTGTCTGGAGCAGGTCTTTCCTCTGAATGGTGACCTGCTTCCGAGCTGCTTCCGTTATATCTGCGGGGCTGATGCAATGCATCCTCCCCGCATACGCAATTAACGCTCGGCATCCGCTAGGCTTCCGCTGTGCATCTGCTGTGCATCCGCTTCATCCGCTGTGCATCCGCTCTGCATCCACTGTATCCGTTCTGCGTCCGCCTTTGCTGAGGTCCCCCGGAAGCCTAGCGGATGTGCCATCCACTCCCATCCGCTTCCATCCGCTGGGTTTCCATTCCGCATCCGCTTTCCATCTGCCCTGCGTCCTCCCCCCGTCCATGTATTCCGCTCTGGTTATGCAATTTTTGCCCCTTTTGAGAGCGGATAACAACGGATGGAACATTTTGCTCATCCGTTGTGTCCGTTTTGCATCCGTTGGGCAGTGTGACAGGGCCTTAAGGCAGTAGAGACCCCTTCCTCCAGCCAGATGCGCATTCAGCCAATCCACAGGTGTGAAGATGTTATTGTACCAGCTGCTCTGACAAATAGATAAGCAGGTCATCTTCCTATGGTCATCTTCTCTGGCTTTCAAAGTGAAACAGCCCACATGGCCCTCCCCCCAATACATTCCCCAAGAGGTGAGAAAATCTCAGGGCACTCCGGCACCAGGATACAAGTTATAAAATAGTAGTTGTCACAGGCAATCGTAATGAATCAAATGAAAGCCCGCCCCACTTCTCCCAACTGAATGACAGTATCGGTTTAGGGATCTAACACCCTTATTCAGTGGGAGGTGTGTTTTTGCTATGTAGACACAAACATTAAAAGCAATCATGCTTTTTTGTTTTGAAGATTATGTTATATCAAATGTAATGAGCACATATAAAAAGCAGTCATCAAAAGTTTTGCCAGAAGCACACTTTGTAATTTAATCGTATTTAGCAGTGTTGCAAAACAGACAATAAATGGGAGCTGTAATTCTGCCTGCACTGGTGGGCTTAAATATTGTCTTGGAGTTCCCTGAGAAATTTTCCCCCTCCTCTAGAAGCTAAGGAAACCCATTGCTATCCAGATGGAGTGATCTATATGCCATAAATTGTTGCTTTAAGTCACAGCTGACATAAATGGCAGCTCAATATCTGCTCATTGCAATCAATTTTTACAGCAATCCCATTTTATGGGTAGAAATTTTCAATGGAAAGAGAGAATATTGAAACATCGTTTTTATTTTGGGAAAGACAGGAAACATTCTTGTATTGACGTGAAGAAGATATTGGACTGTGCAGAAATGGGCAGACTTATATTGAATAGTAAACAAAAGAAGACACAAAATATTTCCAAACATGGAATTTATTTTATCAATGGACAGAAAAAGGGGTAAAAATTAGGAATATAATTTGTATTGTTAAGCAAACAAAATAACCCAAACAATACAATGTTTATTAAGCACTAATTAAATGTAATAAAACTTTATAAAAATAAAAAAGAATAATACTTCCTGGTTATAATTTAAAGTAGCTTAATCATTTTTCTTGTATCTAAATGTTTGCATTCATCTCTGGTGTTCTAGCATAAAAACTTGAATGCTTTGTATGAACTCATAGGTATTGATTCTCTGCCATACATTGTAGGAGTATGCTGTAAAACATTGCCAATATGTTCCCTGTCAAAAGAGGTATACTGTAGTCCAGTAGTCACCAACCAGTGGGCCGGGGACCACTAGTGGCCTGTGAGAAAATGTTGATGGTCTGCAGAGAAATGTCACCCCCAAAACAATTAATCCAGGCTGTGTGGAAACACAAGGTTGTGCCGCTCACATGGCCTGTGAGAACACAATGCGTCACTTGCATTGCGAACAATATGAGGTAGGGGAGGGAGGGGGAAAAGGACGGAGGGGGATAAGTTGCCGCACACACCTTGCCTGGCCACCTTTCCACTTCTTTCTTATGCTTTTGGCTGCACACAAGGAAAGCAGCAAAAGCAGAGGTGGTATTCAGTAGGTTCTGACCAGTTCTGGAGAACCGGAAATGAAAATTTTGAGTGGTTCAGAGAACTGGAAAATACCACCTCTGATTGGAGATTTTACAGTATCTTTCACCTGCCACACCCACCAAGTCACACCCACAGAACCAGTAGTAAAAAAATTGAATCCCACCACTGAGCAAAAGTCTTTCTCTCTCAAAGTCTTTCAAAAGTCTTTCAAAACTCCACCAGAAACGAATCTTTGGGACCCTGTAAGGCATCCTGCTCTAAGAGGCTGCACTGGCACAACAAGTCTCACAAAGACTCATTTCTGGCAGAGTTTGGGGGAAAGAAAGAAAGACTTCTGCTGCTTCTGCTGCTTTCCTTCTCTCTCTCTCCCTGAGAACAGAGATGGACATGGTTACCTGCGATCCCAAATAAAGAATGATTGATCAGTAGGAAAAGGGGGTGGGGAATTTTCCTGCAGACTTTTTTGGGGTTTTTTTCAGGGTCTCTGGTCTGCGGGACCAGAGTTTGGTGGTCCCTGAGGTCCAAAAGGTTGGCGGCCCCTGCTGCAATCTGTAGTTGCTATCAGACTATAGTAGAAATGTTGATTGATCCAAAGCTAAAGCCAAAGATGTTCAGAGAAATGTCTATGGCTGATGAAAATATGAAGAATGCTCTCTGATGGTAGACTTACAACATTCTTCATGGATGTTCTTGGAAAAAAGAACAAGGGAATTCTAATTAGGTGGATAATGTTATAGGGAAATTCAACTATTATAGCTTCTATAAGGATATACTGTATTTTGTATATTTGCTGCTAATGTGTATAACAGAAATCTTTATTATTTTGAAAGTTATTTAAAAATATATTGATATGAATATTGAAAGAAGGTTCAAGTTAGATATGTGCAAATTAATAACAGCAAATATTTTATGAAAATTGGGGGACACTGAACTCCAAAGAATATAATTTTAGGGCAAGTAGAGGAACTGAGAACTAGGCCTTTTAAAATATTGCAAGGATTCTTTTAGTTGATCAGCAAAATTGTGAAAAGAAAAAATAGAACTACTTATTTCATAGGCTCGGGAGAGATCAGTTCCAAAGAATTTTATGCTATGATTATCCCATAGATTTTAACAAGCTGAATGCTGTGTGTAGAAACCATTTAAATTGATATTAAACAATTATTTGAGCCAATTGAACTGGTGTATGTAATAAGTGTATTTACAAGATTTTTGTCACACAGTGAAAATGGCTGGATTTTGTTGTAAAAAATTGATACTACATGTTACAGAAAAGCAGTAAAGGAACTGAGAACAGAGAAAGTGACCCAGCATAGCTGAAGTGGAATGTGAAGGATATACACCAGGATTGACCAAAGAATCTGAACATTATTTAAATACATGTTTTATCATCCAATGTGAAAATAATACTTTTAAATTCATGGAGCTCAATCAGCCAAAACCAATTTATAGTAGTAGTTTTATAGAACAGCCAAGAATGGTCAAATATTGCCGCCAAGTGGGAGAAATCCAGCAGTACTTGTGTGAAACTTAAAGAAGCAGGATACTTGGTAAATTCTAGATAAAACATCAAAAATGAGGAACCTTGAGAATCAAAGCCATATATGAAGTGTAAGTCCAGAATGTTTTGGACAGATTAGTTTTTGGACAGAGTTCTTCAGAGTACTTTGACAACCCATTCAATTATATGGATGTCCTTTCCCAAAAAGTTGAAACAGGCACCAGACCGTCTGATATATTCACTTGAATTGTGGGGAGGGAAATGTGCAAGCTGAGCTGTGTGCTATGAATCTCTGCATGCCTGAGTATAATTCAGTCCTGCCTGGCACATCAAAATGCAAACTGTACTATGTGCTCATCACAGGTTGCTGGGATTCAATGCTTTTCAGTCACAAAGTACAACTTTTGGCAGAAAGCTGGATAATATGCTTTTTTTTCCTCATGAAATGCATCTCCATAATCTGTAAAGGACATCAATATGTTATCTATGCTGTGCTTGTGATCCCTCTAGGAGGCTGGTTTTTATCTGCCTCGACATTTCTTTTCATTAGCAATAACTGTGAGAAAGTTCTGGAGTTTATTTCTATTATAGCTCTGTAAAGAAATGGGTCTTACTGCAACCTGCTCAATTTGATATAATTATTCACTTTCTCAACATGCTAGTACTGTAATTTTATGTTATGAATTCAAGCCTTTAAGGAAACTTGATGGAACATATTTCGGAGTAAACCTTTCTAGGATTCTGTAGTTAGATTTTATGTGCAATAAGTCTTCTGATTAAGTTGATCAGTGATGTTACTCTCTCTAATATCTTAGTGTCATCCAGCCTTGCTGAAGTGATATAAATACAGTATTCATGAGTAACTGTGTGGCTCCACAGCAGAGGTGGTATTCAGCAGGTTCTGACGAGTTCTGGAGAACCAGTAGCAGAAATTTTGAGAAGTTCGGAGAACCGGCAAATACCACCTCTGACTGGAGATTTTACAGTATCCTTCCCCTGCCACGCCCACCAAGCCACGCCCACAGAACCAGTATTAAAAAAATTGAATCCCACCACTGCTCCACAGCTGTTACTGGATCACACAAATCCTGCTGTGAATTAACTTCTAACCCAGACTGGACAGGTGGCTGTCCAGTCTTTTCCTATAAAACTCCAGTGATGAAGTGCCTACAACTGCTGAAGGCAAGCTGCTCCATTGGTTAATTGTCCTCACTGTTGGAAAGTTTCTTTTTCATTGCAGGTTGCTTCTCTCCTCGATTAGTTTCCATCCACTGTTTCTTACCTTGCCTTCTGGTGCTTTGGAAAATAAGCTGATCCTCTCTTCTTTATGGCAGTCCCTCAAATACTGGAATACTGCTATCATGTCACCCCTAAACCCTTTCTCTAGACTGGCCATACCCAATTCCTGCAACCATTCTTTGTTGGTAAACATAAACTCAGCATACAAATAGTTTGTCACAAAAGTGACGGTCTATGAAGGCTCCTGGATTGAGGCTGAAAGACAAAAGCCAAAGCAGTATGCTTTGTCCCATAATTGGGTAGACCAGGTTGCCTCGATAGACCGGTGCCACCAGAAAAAACACTGACCAAGTATATTTTGGAAGAGATGTGAAATAGGGATGCAAATGTATTTCAGTATCAATCCATAAGAAACAATATTTTCCAGCTCCCTGACTTAAAATTCACTACTTATCAAGGTCTTTCCATGAATTCATTGTTGGTGAAATATCCTATCCATAAGAAATACCTATTCATCCTATGAATTTGAACAGTTCCCTGGTTTTCTACTTCCTGTTTCTGAATTTTACTTTATAGCATTTGCATACAAAGGTCACTCCCCCCCACAGACCAAACAAATCTTTGTAGTTTTAATTGCTTGCAGATTTCAAATGTTTGAATTTCAAAATTTGAATTTCAAAATGTTTTGATTTGATTTGATTTCCATACTGGGAACACTGAGGATTTTATCTGTCATGTAGCTTTCATCTGTCATTCTCTGCAGCTTTTATCTGTCATCTAGGGTTATTTTTCCCCTGTTATATAGCTATTTCATGTTCAGAAAACTCAGTTGGCTTCCAAGAATTCTTAAATCAGTCCTATTCTATAATTATCAGAATTACCACTCAGTTTGTTCCTCCTCTTGAGAACAATACATTTTTATATTAAAGATTCACAATAACAGAGAGAAAAAAATAACACTGCAGAACTTACATGCAGTTCTTCAGGTATGAACAAATACCATAGCTGTTTATAATCCACAAATTATATACATAATCAAGCACCAAAGCATAAGGCATACTTTAAAAATTAATTATGAAAAGCTCTGGCAAGAATTAATTTCCTTTTTATTTGCAACTTTATGACAATGGGGTAGACAAATTGACTGTTTTTCTACTTTCAAATAATGCAGGTTGAAATATTACTCCTGGTTCTCACTGTTTCCAGCTTTTGTGATGAAAAGCTTAAAAGCTTGGTAATAAATGAATAGTTAATGCCATTAATTTATTTAAAGACTTTAACAGTGATAACTTGAAAATATGAACATGTGAGTATTGATGATGAAAGTTGCCATAAGCCTAAAATTAGCCTGACTAATTTACAAGTTATTTTCCACAAAACACTTTTGCCCAAGAGTATGTATGGTTCAGAAGGAATTCAGTGTATTCTTATCGATCTTTTGAAAATCCCATTATCTGAATATTTGATCTAAAATAAATTGCAAATGTTACTAAAACTGGGAATTATAAAATTATAAAGGGATTAATTAGTATGATGTTTGGTCAAGCTGAGAATTGAAATCAGCCATCATTCAGGATCTTCCTCACCATACATATCATACTGACCTTGGCTTGTCCTAAAAAGTGGTTTCAGTCATAAACAAATAATGTAAGATCTAAAATAGAGTTGTTCCCTGTAAACAACATCTAATATTTATTATTTATATGTTTTTAGAAGACAGTGGTCTTTGGGGCATTAGAAGACATTAAAGTGTTGAATACTAATGAATCAAGAAGCCTGAGGTAATATAGGTAATATCCAATATAGGGTCTCTCCCTAGTTAATAGATCTAGTAGAAAAAATGTTAAGTGAACTTTGCCCCATTTAACAACTTTTCTTGCCACAGGTGTTAATGAATCACCTCAGCTGTTAATAACATGGTTAAGTGAATCTGACTTTCTCATTTATTTTGCTTGTCAGAAGCTCACAAAATAGCAATAGCTATAGCACTTAGATTTATATATACCACTTCACAGTGCTTTACGCCTTCTCTAAGCAGTTTACAGAGTTAGCATATTGCCCCCAACAATCTGGGTCCTTTATCGACCTCAGAAGGATGGAAGGCTGAGTCAACTTTGAGCTGGTGAAAATCAAACTGCTGGCAGTTGGTAGAATTAGTCTGCAATATTGCATTTTAACCACTGGGTCACCATGGTTTCATGACTAGAATAAGCTTGTGTACAGATAATTCAAATAATCATGGAGTGAGGTTTATTTATTTTATGCAACTTCTTCCCATCAATTTTTACTCATGGCACCTAAGTGATGTGTGCACATAAACCCTACTTGGTTAGACTAATATCATTCCACCCAGCTAGGAATATCCACATTAGATCATGCTCTAACCACTCCGCCACTGTAGCTCAAAAGTTGATCACATGACCCTGTGACACTGCAGCTGTTATAAATACATGCTAATTGCCAGGTTTCCAATTTTTGATTATGTGACAGTGGGGATGATATAACTCTTATGTGAAAAATTGATCATTAGTCACTTTTTTTCAGTGCCACTGTAACTTCAAAGGTCACTAAATGAACTGTTATAAATTGAGCACTATCTGTACTTCTTAATCCAAATCCAATTCTAATCCTCACTATAGTCAAAGGAAGGAGGCAGGAGAAGAAATGCTTCAAAAAGAGGAGAAAGTAATGGCTATTTGGATTTTCAGAGAATTTAAAAGACACACTATCTTGATGTTCAAGTTATATACAGGGGGCCAAAGAAAGATTATCAAATTCCATAAAAGAGGGTTGATAATTACAATTTTAGCTCTTCTTCTCTCCCTGGTCTTTTGTATAGCTGGTTGGAGCAACTCATAGGAATATAATTTCACATCAAATATCCACATTTATACTTGAATTATAACTTGTTCTTCATTTAATGTATTGTACCGCGTAAAAATAAAAGTTTAAAAAAAAACCCTTTGTGAGAAGATGTAAGGTGGCAATTGATTTAAAATTGGCAAATTCTGAGGGCTGAGTCAAGCCGACATGGATATAAAACAGAGTCATATTTTAAAAAAAGAACAGGTGCAAGGAATTTAAAATATCTCCAGGAAAGAAAAATGTGATAGTTATACACAAAAGAAACTTGCACTTAGAACTATTACCATCTGTCTTCCTACCTCCCCTCCATTTTTGGATTATGCAGGAGAATTCCTCTGAGCTATTCAATGGCATCTAAGTGCCTATTTCCAATTAGGAGTATGGTCATTTTAAAATCTGATCTACTTATATGTCATTCAGGGCCAAGGTAGAATTTGAAGAGAGTCTAATACTCTCTTCATAAGAGCCATTGTGGTGTGCCAGTTAGAATGCATTTTTGCATGCTGTCCACAGCTTGGAGTTCAGTCCTGACTGGCTCAAGGTTGACTCAACCTTCCATCCTTCTGAGGTCGGTGAAATGAAGACCCAGATCCAAAAAAAATATCTTGACAGACTTGAACAATAGCCCCTAACCAACAACTTGAAATTTAATGTGGAAAAAAGCAAGCTTTTACACCTAGGTAGGAAAAACCAAAGATACTAGTAGAGATTGAGCTAAACCTGGCTCAAAAACAGTAACTGTGAGAGGGACTTTGGAGTCCGAGCATATGATCACTTAAACATAAGCCAACAGTGTGTGGCAGCAGCCAAAAAAAATCATACAATCCTTGGTTGTATAAACAGAGGCATGGAATCAAAATCATGTGAAGTATTTGTACCATTTTATAAATCCTTATTAAGACCGCACCTGAAATGCTGAATTTGGTCACCTCATTATAAAAAGATGTTGAGATTTTGGAAAAGGTGTAAAGAATAGCAACTAAGATGGTTAAGGGCCTGGAGACAAAAACATATGAAAAATGGTTACAAGAATTGGGTAGGGCCAGTCTAGAGAAAAGAATAAAGAGTGACATGATAGCAGTATTCCAGTGTTTGAGGGGCTGCCACAAAGAAGATGGTATCAGCTTATTTCCCAAAGCACCAGGCAAGGCAAGAAACCGTGGATGGAAACTAATCGAGGAGAGAAGCACTGGACAGCCACCTGTCTGAAATGGTATCGGATCTCCTGCTTGGGCAGGGGATTGGACTAGAAGATCTCCAAGGTCTATTCTGATTGACTGATTGATTGAGAGTAATATGCTAACTGTGCAAACCACTTATAGAGAGTTGTAAAGCACTATGAAATAGTCTTATTGCTATTGCTATTTACTTGCATTCACAAACACACAGCAAATCCCTCTGAAGAATTCTACAGGTTCTGCTTTCACTCTGACGTTAAAGATCAAACTCCCTCAAATTGATCTCATTTCAGGGATGCATACAAGGTGTGGTCAAAAAAAGTCAAGATGGAAGCCACAACAGTATGATCAAGGTTATGGCTGTTTGTGTTTATATGGAATGTATATAACATCTTTGACAGTATTCTGTGGACACCCTGATGTTTCAATCAGACCTTTTTTTCATATCATGTCTATCTCTCATACTGCATTTTCCTTCTATTATATTACTACTACTACTACTTTCTCCACCCACATCTGTTTTCATTTGATATACTACTGGAAAAAGAGTCCTAGAAAAATTGCTATTTTGAAACTTCTTTGCTAGTCCTTTTAACTAAACAGCAGAAGACTACTGAGATGATTGCAGTCATTCATCTCCTTCTCTTTGAGTCCTTTTGCCCCCAATCATTATTTCAAAGGGAGGAGATTCACATACATACACACATTTCTGTTGATGGAAACAATGTAGTTTTATCAGCAGAATGTCTTCACTAGGATTTTGTAATAGTAAGGAACACTCACCTTGGTTTTTGTTCACCTTTCCTAGTTAGTGTAAAGCCTAATTGTACAATTGAATTCAATGGTAGAACTGCTTTATTGTTTTTAAAAACCACAGTTCCTTGTGCTATCAGTAAAATGTATACCTGCCTGACATACTCTATATCTTAACCTTTAGCAGGCTCTCTGTTTTCAAGGAGAACTTAAACCAGCAACTAATCATTCAATAACTTCAGAAGGAGAAGGAGAAGGAGAAAGGGCATTCATACTCAATTCACATAGATCTAAAGCTTTGTTGCTTTCCAGGAAAAAATTCTTAATTTTTGCAGTCTCCTTTTTCCCACCAGTTCCCATAGTATCTGCTGTTGGGAGTCTGTGGTTCAAGATCTCCACCCAGCCTCTTCTTTCAAACTCTCTCTTTTTTGTTCAGTTACTGACCATCATAGAATTCAAAAGTATTAAAATGCTACATTCGTCACATTTACGTTGAGTATTCTAATTAATGTGGCTGACAAATTCTTATTGCGGTTTGTCTTAATACAAAAACTGGAAACATACAGTATGCCTGTATGTGTTTAGAGAAGGAAAGTAGAGTGTTAAAACCTGGGGGAGGGACTTTTTAAAGAGGTTTCCTGTGGCAAAATGCATATGCATACAAATAGAAACCCTGTTCATGAGGCCTAATATTAGTTACAATCCTCACTGTATCCTCACTGGAAGTCTTGGGGTTGATCAATATTCAATTGTGTTTGACAGAAACCGTCTATCCACATCTGTTCTTGGGGAATCAAAAATCCTCTACTCTTTAGAGATGAAAGAACAAGTTGACTAGATACTGGACAATCTTCCTTTGAAGTTAACACTCTGAAGATGTTTCCCCATGAGGCTGGTGCTGTCTTTACAGTTTAAATCAGGGTGAGATTCTACCAGTTCGGACCTATTTGCTGGAACCGGTTGTTAACATTTCTAAGCAGTTCAGAGAACCGGTTGTTAGAAGAAATTACTGGCCTAATCCTGTAAGGAAGGCAGGAAGGAAACATTCTGGTGTTGCTTACAGAAACTGCCTCTCCATTAACCCTTATTACATTCTTGGCAGGACTAGACTTTCTGTCTCAGGAACTTCTCTGGAGTTTTTTTCCCTTCCTTTGCTGGTACTTTGCTTGTGTGGAGTGACCATTCAAAGTTACAGTGGCACTAAAAAAAGTGACATGATCATTTTTCACGCTTACAACTATTGCAGCATCCACAGAGTCATGAGAGGCCAGGCGAGGAGATGTATGCCTCGATGTGAGTGATATTTAGTTGGCCACACCCAGCCAATAATATGACCACCAAGCCATGTCCACCCAGTCACATGATCACCAAGCCATGCCCATCACATAAGCCATGCCCACAGAACCGGTTGTTACAAATTTTGAATCCCACCCCTGGTTTAAATGCAGGATAAGTTATAGAAATAATGTGTAGATCTGTTTGTTTTATCTCTTCTTCCCCTCACCACCCTCCACTAAGCATATGATAAAATTGAGATAATTTATCCAAGTGCCCAAATAGTGCATTCAACCATGTTTTGAGTTGGTCAAGTTTAGCTCCACACCTAATTTTTAGCACAATTCTAATGCCCTTTTGAAAAAAATCATTAAATCTATGTGTTTATAAATAAAAATAAAAGTAGCTGGCTGGCAGGCAACAATGGAGAAGGCGCATGAAGTGAATCAGGAGATAATTCTTCCACAGGGTCAAGAAAGCTCCCTCCCCTAAATCTCAAAAGATTCCAGTGTCAACAATTATAAAACTATCAGTGGCTGCCACATTTAAATAAATGATTGGGTTAAGTAAATGGAGTTAAAGCAGACTCAAGTGCAACAGGGCAATTTGTAAGGAGGATTTAGCTATTGTTACAAGTAGTTGCTGAAGCCACAAAAAGGGGCAACAGCAAAATGACTACTAAGAGTTTTGGAGTTTTTTTTAAAGTCGAAGAGATATGGAGAGTCAGTGAAATAGTTTTGAGGAGGTGGGCCAAAGATTTGGACTTGAAAAGGGTAGTATCAGATTATTGTCATGATTCTTTGAAACTCTCATTAATGTAGTCAAAATAGTAAAATTGAGTGATTGATTATAATCATCAAGTTCTTTTCAATTCTTGGTCATCACATAGATAGATTTTCTCCATAGTGATCTATCTCTTAACTTGTTCAAGTTTCACAATGTTACACACATTGCTACTGTAACTGAATCCATCCACCTTGCTTTTAATCATCCTCTTCTTTTTTCCTCCATCTTTCCCAGCATTAGAGCCCTTTCTCGAGAGCTATTAGGACTTTGCATGATGTATCTGAGGTAGAATAAGATCAACCTGGACATTTGTGTCTCGGCTAGAAACTCTGACTTCATTTATTCAATGACCCATCAGTTTGTTTTCTTGGCTATACACTGTATTCTCAGGAGTTTTCTCCGACACCAAAGTTCAAAGGCATCAATACTCTTGCTGTGCTTGAGCCCATGTCATCAGATTCTTATGAGGCATCTGGAGATTGGTCTTGTCAGTTTTATAACTAGCAGCAGCAATCCTGTTGCCCTTTTCAGTCCACTTTAAGAGGATCCCAAAGCCCCATTTCAGAATCATTTCCTGTCAGTGGATTCCAGTCAAATAGGCTTGGGGTTAATAAAAGATCGGATGATGGCTGATCAACTGAACCATAATCAGAGGAAACGAAGGTTGTGTTGGTGGAAAGTCAAAAGATTCCAAACAAGTGGATAGGATCAGATATTTGGGATGGGCTTGCCTTCTTCTCTAAGAGATTACAATTTATGTGTGGGAATCATTAACAGATTAACAGAGTTGGAAGGGACTTTGTAGGTCTTCTAGTCCAACCCCCACCACCCAAGCAGGAGACCCTTCACCATTTCTGACAGATGGCAGTCCAGTCACTTCTGGAAAGCTTCCAGTGATCAAGTTCCTACAACTTCTGAAGGCAAGCTGTTCCACTGATTGATTGTTCTCACTGTTGGAAAATTTCTTATTTCTAGGTTGTATCTCTCCTTGATCCGTTTCCATCCATTATTCCTTGTCTGGCCTTCAGGTGCTTTAGAAAATAACTTGACTCACTCCTCTCTATGGCAGCCCCTCAAATATTGGAACACTGCTATCAGCTGTATTGTTGCCATTTGCAGTCACAGGTTCAATGGCCTGTTGTGCTGAAATGCTAGATCTGATTCTCATTTTGAGCCATCCAAGTGGTGTCATTTGCACTTTTTGTAAGCTTAGGCTAGCCAGGGGTTATTTGGGCTCTAGAAGTAGACTAGAAAAACACAATGCATTTTCCTGAAAGTTGATGGAAGCTCCCACACTCCCGTTCAGTAAAATGCACTGTATTTCAAGACTGACGGCTTTGAAAATCACAGAAAAATCAGAATACAGTACATAGTTGACTTGAGATCCACTCAGGAAGCTCAATTAAGCATCAGTGGCATTGCTGGACACTCACTATTATACAAGAGCCTAACAACCTTCTGCTGTGATGGCACAAAGCCTCAGTACCATAGTAACAGGCATTGCAGTAGAAAGAGCCAATTCTGTGCCAGTTTTCTTATGCCAGGTTTCCTAGGGCTAAGCACTCAGTTTTCCTTGTGAATACATATGGATACAAATGCCCTCTGTATTATTTTCAAATAAACATGAATGAGGGCACTAAACATTTTCTCCAAGAATGAATTTAACACTGTACAGTATTTCTGTGGTAATTGTGGATACTGTCCAGCCCTGATTATTGTAGGTTTTTAACATGCTAAATGGGCAAGGGTCAACACCTAGCTGACTTTGGCAAAACTGGGAGATTTGGATGGGGAACTGCCTGGGGAATCAAAGGTGTTGGCTAGAATGGGAAGGGAGGAAAGCAATCTGGAAGAAGACAATTGAAAAGCATCTCTAACACTGCCAAGAAAAGAATGTGTTAAACAAATGTCAAGCATGATTTGAGAGTTTCTTGACCTTTAAAAAAAAAAAAAACATTTGCTATGCAGACCACGTCTATAGTCCTGCTGGACAGTAGTACAAAATGTGGGTTGCCAAGACTTGCTTTTGATTGCAGTTGCATGCAAATGGGTTTAATGAATAAATGCAATAAAATATAGTGTCTCCAATTCTGAACCTTCGGGCTCCTTATTCACTAAGTCATATACATGTCCACCAAAATGTACCACTCTGCCAATATTCTGAAACAGCTCTGTGGTTGTGATGATGGCTGAAAGTCTTATAAAATGCTTTCTGTGCCAATGTTGATGCACTGCAATTTTCCAGTTAAGATCCTTAATGTGTCAGCTCAATTCTCACCTATTGAGGGGTATGAATTCTTCATATATGGAAACAATCTTTCCCAATTCTTGGATGTGAACTGGTTTATTTTGGACTGATTTTAAATTAAAAGATGTGCAGAAGGCAAATACTGGCTAACAGCATAATCCAAGAAGAAATAGCTCAGTACTTCTATCTATGGCTAGCTTGTACAATCCCCATCCATTCATTCAATGTCAAATCTTCCTGTTCCAGGTGATCCTCAGAGTAGCTCAGAAGACTGAGAAAATAAAGGCTGAGTGTTGTGTATAGAACTTGGTAGACTCCAAATATCTTAAACTGATTGGCTGAATAGGCCGTTCTCGGATTGGTCAGTTAAGTCCATTTCCGACTGACCCGCTCTGATGGCGGGAAACAATGAACAAACTGTGCATTGCATCAACAGTGAGGCAAGCCGTCTATAAGAAGGGTTGCCGCGCTTGGGAAAATGTTCGGTTACTGTTCACTATACTGTTTAATAAAGAGCTGTTTGTTGGAACCCATTTTCGGCACACCTTATTTCTAAGCGGAACACTTTGGTGACAAAGGTGGGATCGTCCTAGAAGAATGAGACCGAAGCACGCCGGGGCAACCAGAAACTGAGGACCGAGCATGGCCGATAACAATGCGCCGCCTGCACTGTTCAAACCCAAGCTGAAGAAGATTGGGAGTCACACATCTGACCGACTTCTTAATGTTTCTTGGAAAAACGAGCTACAGACAGATAACTGACCAGAGGAAGAATAGCCGTATTCCTCACGCTCTGTGAGAACCTGGCCAGTTAAAGAAACTTTTTGCCACACATGGGAATGCCAGAGTAGTAGTCTCGGACAATGGGGGCCCCCCCAGTTTTTTACTTGGGGACATTTTAGCTTTTCAGCAATACTTGGCTAGCACAGCGGCAACTGACAATGCCCTGACAGCGCCGGCTCATCCAGCTTCTAAGATGCTGAACGATGGTTCGTGATACTAAAGAGGCTCGGAGAAAAAAATGGACACGGGGACGTCCAAGGTAAAACTTAAACAAATCATTAACTATTCAGCATATCACCCCTAGTACAACCGATTAACAAAAGCCCCAGCAGAACTCCTCATGGGTAGAAAATTGCATTCCTACCTTGATAGACTTCACCCACCGATATGTGTGACAAACCCCCTGACTCCTCCAGTAAATATCGCTCCTTTGATATCGGTGATTTAAGTCTCCGCTAAGAACCTTGCCCAGGGACCCATTATGGCTTCCAGCCACAAGTTACCCAAATCGCAGGGTCTCTGGTCACACCAACTTGCACTAGACCGATGGCAGAACATGGAAAGGTAGCACATCGACCAGCTTCGCTCTTAAACATTGAAATGCAACACTACACCACCGCCGCCACGACACCAATAAACGAGCCAAAAACCAACTTGGAGAGGGGGGGGAAACACAAAATAATAAAAAAAAGGGAGAGACCCGAAACCTCCAGATAAACCACGACAAACAATACTACATTACAGAACCCGAACTAGAATCTCAAATGAAACAAAAAAGAAATGCGCGTTTACCCCATTAGACGGACACTCCAGAAGACCAAGAAGTCTGTGGGATCAGAGCAAGAGAGCGAAGAGCGGAAGACACAGGCCTTCCTGGAAGGAAGTACTCAGCAATTGGCCCATAGCTCAACTCAGCCTCGGACCAAACACCAAGAGAGGATGCAGCGAGCCACCCAACCAGCCCAGAGAACTCAGGCTGGGCAGCGGCAAGGCGGGACTCACACCATTCCAAGAGGTTTCCCAATGGCAAGAAGACACAGAGAAAAAGTGATCCTGCCGAACTGCTTTGAGAGGACCATGCTTAAGACTGAGCTTGCGCATCTGGCAATTGAGATACCCGCAAAAGCCCTACCTACCGGTATTAAAACGTATTGTACGCACATGGAACAAAAACCAAAGAGGGAGAACAGGTGTGGTGTTAGAACTTGAATAGACGCCCAAATAATATTTTTAAAAGCTGATTGTTCCAATATTAGGCGTTGCTCGGATTAGTATTCAGTTAAGCGCCATTTCTGAACTTGGCGGCCGTCCTGTGCAGGACACACATTAGAGAAACAACTGTCATTTAGTCGCACAAGCCACGAGCAAGGCCGCCATTAAGAAGCGGCTGCCGCGGCTTCGGGAAAATGTTCCGTCTACAAGATCACTATACCCTGATTTAAATAAAGAGACTGCCTTCGTTGGAACGTCGGATCATCGCAACACCAATTATTTCCCAAATGGAACACTGAGCATCTTTAGGTTAAAATAAGACCAACTAAACAACAATTTAAACCTTTTGGCTACTTTGTGAAGTGGCCAAACTTCCCAGACGGGTCTGCTATGCTATGCAGTCTGACATACCCTGTATAATGAGAAGTATAACATTATTTTCTAAGTAGTCTTTTTCATCCCTTTCAGTATAAATATCGAGTTATAATATCCAGAATACTTTTAACAGTTTAAGCCCTTTATTCCTTCAAAATTCGTTCTGTTTAAATAATGAAGTTAGACTATGAATCTCTGTGGTATTGTGGTTGTCAAGAGCAGTTCATCAAATGAAATCAATTCTCAACCAGCAGGTTAAGGTTTTCACCTTTCACTGGAGGAGTTCAGACTACAGCACTATTCTCATTGGCACTAATGGGTTGATTCCACAGCCCTTATCCCAGACTTTACTAATTCTGTACTGTCACTCCAGCCAAAAGCAGCCCAACTATTAGTTCGGTTGCGATGAGAGAGTTCACCCTAGTGGGCTTAATTTAGTTTTAGCTTTTTATATGCCCTAAACAACCACTGTTCACCACCCAAAACAAGGAAGAAAGAGCGATGTTAAAATCCGAGCTAAGAAAAAAAAGCCACATTTGACCATCCTATTGATTACCACCGCGATGCGGTTCTAGTTCTTGTACTCCACTGCCTCCGTTTTGCTTCCTCCTCTATCCGTACAAGCATCCATCTATTGACCATTTCATCCGCCTCAAAGAAAAGGTTTTGAGCTGCATCATAAATTCTTGGAGCAGGAAAATGTATCAAACGCTGTCCGTGTTGCATTTCCGCTAGGCATCTACAGCGGCGACATCCGTTCTGTCATCTCGGTTACACATCCACTATATCCGCTATGCATCCGCTACATATCCGCTGGCCAACTCGCATCCGCTCCACCTAACGTACGCAGGGAGAGGAAATGGAACGACGCGGAAGTGACGCGCTAGAGTGGTTAGCTACGGACGGAGTAGAAAGTACTCATGAAAGCCGTGATGCAGCTGGAAACAATGCATTAAACAGAAAAACGTTCACAGAAGACAAAGACATATCTCGGATATTAGGAGGTCTTAGAGGATGTCTAGAAGGAATGCAAAAGGACACCTAAGTGGAAAACCTTATATTGCCTATAAAAAGGGGGAGAACTCACTGATCTCACTTTCAGACAGCACCTGCTGTGCAGACTCGCAGGCTTCATTATGCCTCTTATGCTCTTCCACAGCATCCAGGTCATATCGACCATGGATCATAACAATCTCTTTTGGCAGCCAACCATCCTTCTGGCAACAGTGCAAAAGCCATTTACAGGCTCTGGGGAACTCTACTACCTGTAAGAAGAAATGGCGGGCCCAAGAAGCGTTCTGGTGCGAAGATGGAGTCGAGAGAAGAGCAGGCGTACAGTACTGTACAAACATAAGCTGATGGTGGAGCTGAAGAACGAAGACACATCGTGCATTCCAGAACTTCATTGAGGATGCCTCCAACCAGTTTGACGAAGTTGGGAAGCGGCTGACACCCAGGTTGACCAAACAGAGCACCAAATTCCGCCCAGCCTGGACCCTGGGCTCAAGGTGCACTGACTCTTGTGCCACCCTGTCTCAGGGACCACCTACAGGAGCATTGCAGTACGGCTGAGTGGTGCCACACAACAACACATCAGCATTGTGGTCAGAGAAGTTGGTGCAGCCATGATCGAGAATACCTGGAGGAGCTCCTCCAGTGCGCCCACCATTGAAGAATGCGGAAGAAAAATTGCAGAGCAGTGGATATCAGAGGTGGAACTTCCCCCACACCGTTGGAGCCATAGATGGCAAGCACGTGGCCTCCAAAGCACCAGCCAAGTCGGGGTCCACTTATTTCAACACAAGGGCTTCTTCCAGGCATCGTCCTCTTCGCCATGGTCGATGCTGACTACAGTGTCATGTACATCGATGCTTCAGGGCAACGGGTCAGCTTCAGATGCCCAGGTATACAACGCCACATCATCTCAAGGAGGGGCTGGAACGCAACCTCATCATGGGCTTCCCAAATCCAGACACCCCTGCCCAACGACACGCAAGATGTACCCTACTTCATCGGTGGGGATGATGCCTTCTCCCTCAGAACCTAAACTCATGAAGCCCTACACCTCAGACTCCTCACCCGTGAAGAGAGGATCTTCAACTAACAAGGCTGTTCAGGGCAAGGTGGGTGGTGGAGAACGCCTTTGGCATCCTGGCCAACAGGTTCAGGTACTTCTCACCACCATGGCAGGATCGCCCAGAGACCGTGAGGAGGATCGTGTAAGCTTGCTGCATCCTGCACAATCTCATGCGCACCCGCTATCCCAGTCTTGCAGAACAGTGCTCATGGACCTCAACAAGGCAATGGGGACATGAGCTTGGGGAATGGGAGGCAAAGGGCAAAACCTGATAGACACTCAGGATGTGCAAGGCCCAACAGAGCCTCACGTAAGGGAAGAAGCAGCGGCAACCTCCTGAAAACACTGGTGCAACTCCCCAGCTGGAGCAGGTGGAGTGGCAAGACAGGATGATAGTTGATTAATGGATGCTTCCTTCAGCCTGTCTCATCACAATGATGAGATTGGGCCATGTATGTTGGTGGGCCTACAATGAACAAGGCATTTAATAAAGAGTTTGTTGATGTTGACATTGTGTGGAATGATTGATACATTATTATTGATAATGTAGGCCATAGAGGGTGGCACCTGGGAGGGTGGACCATATAGTCCCACTATGCTTGCACTGGATGGTTTATCTATCTCCGTACCAGCCATCCCACAGCTATCTGAGCCCTCCTTATTGATCACATAACCAATTGTAGTTCATATCCCTGCCCATCCCACAAGCTATTACCCATACCACAGGTATCCCTGCCCACCCCACTGCTATCCTTACCCATCCCACAGCTATTACCCATCCCAAAGGTATCCCTGCCCACCCCACTGCTATCCTTTACCCATCCCACAGCTATTACCCATCCCAAAGGTGTCCCTGCCCATCCCTCACTGCTACTTAACCACCCACAAGCATGCAAAGGCTTAAACCCATTTCTAAAAGTTTTCCACCCAAGACTTTATTAACTAAAATAAATGAAGCAAGGTGGTGAAGCAAAGAAAAACTTTATTAACAACAAAGCTGTAAAAGAAAAATGACCCAAGTCAAGTGTCCAAATAAAGTCTAACAGTAGCCACCCAGTCTCTGGCACTCTTCCTGTCACTCAGAGGTGTGCCCAGTCTCAGGGGTGAAGGGTCCAGGTGCTGTGGAGGTGGCTGCTGCTGGAGTGCTGGTCTGAAGCGTCATTGGGGTGCCTGGCCCCGAGAGGACAACAGGTGACGGTGTGTTGAGGAAGCTCTCAGACAGCTGCGGTCAGCCCCGTGAGTGTATGAGCTCCTTCCTCCATGCCCTGGGGTGTCAGCCCCAGAACCGAGGACTGAGGCCGGGCTTGGCTGTGGGTGGAGGAAGGAGCAATGTGAGTGGGGCTGTCTGGTCTGCAGCTGGGTTGAGGACTGGCGTGGGTGGCATTGTGGCATGGGTGGCATCAGTGCTTCGGTGGCAGCAGTGTCGTGGGTGGCATTGGTGGCATCAGTGGAACGGTTGCAACTGGTCGTCCGATGATTCTGTGCCGTGGACTAGGAAGGGCTGCTGCCTGTGCTGCTGGACCTCCTGGTAGCCTTAGCCCGGTAGGTGAGGCTGTGGAAAAGCATTGGAATGGGAGTGACATCACCTGGGTGGAGGAGCAGACCTGGACTGGGTGGGAGCAGGTTTCTCTGGGTCTGGAGTTTGTGAAGCAGACTCGGTGATCCGGTCCTTCACCACCTGGTACTGGGGTTCCGTCATGTCCGTGAGGGTCTGGTTCACATAGGTAGGAAGGGCTTGCAGTTGGAGGATGAGAGTCGGTGTGGACCAGCTGAGAGAGGAGATACTATGCTGCTCCGGAGGTGTCCCTGATCTCCAGCAGGACAGTGGTGGCTCTGCCCCTCCTGTCTGGCTCTCTGCCTTTCTGTGGAGGTGGAGTGGGGGTGGATATGGGTAGGGGCTTTGTGTGAAAGTGCCGTCTCCTTTCTCCCACTGCACCAGGGAGTCCTCCACGCGCTCACCATGGTTAAACAGCTGTCCGCGGGTTCTCCGCCGTGGCACCGCTCCATAGAAACCTGCCTGGAGACAGGAAGCTGACTCTTGGCGGAAGAGGACTGGCTCTCAGCAGGCTGCCGGGAGAGACAGGGTCGTGGAGAGGGGGCTGCTGCTTGCTCCTCGGTGGCAGGATCTCACCCTCCAGGAAGCTGCACCTGGCCATGACGTAGGTCTCTCTGTCCATCAGCTTAACCGTGGCCTGCCAGATTTCTTGAGGTGCAGCTTCCTGTACCAGGTGTGCAGTAATTCCCACCAGCGAGGAGAGGCACATCCGATGTGTAGCCCAGACTCTCTGCCTTCTCTCTCCAAGCAGCCTGCTTCCTTTTGGTGGTCCCTGTAGAGCCGGTGTCCTTCTGCCACAGATAGTCATTCTCTCTCAGCCACTCCAGCACCTCATCCTCATGTTCCTCCTCAATGGAGTATTCCTCTTCCCGTTCACGCGTCTTGCTCTTCCTCCCTCTGGCAGGGCCATATGGGCCTCATCAGAAGGGGCTTCGAGGTTGTAGGGGCTACTCCTACCACCCAGCAGCAGCAAGCAGCACCAGCAGGATCATCATCAGCAGCAGCAGCACCAGGATCAGCACAGCAGGAGCAAGCCCAGAGCCAGCAGGACCAGGAGCACGAGCAGGACCAGCAGGATGAGCAAGACGAGCAAGGACCAGGAGCACGAGCAGTACGAGCAGTTACAAGCAAGTCCAGGAGCACGAAGCAGGACGAGCAGGACCAGCAGGACGAGGAGAAGCTTTCAGCAGAGTAAGCACCAGCAGAGATAAGCACCAGCAGAAGCACCACCGCCAGGAGCAGCCTCGCCAGAGTAAGCATGAGCAGAAGCAACACCCAGGAGCAGCCTCAGCAGAGTAAGCACGAGCAGAAAGCACCACTGCCATAAGAGCAGCAGCATCAGCTCTCCAGAAAGCAGAAGCAGCAGAAGCCCCAGCCGGAGAAGAGCGAGCCCTTGCTGCCAAAGCCCCAGCAGAAACAGAGTGAGGGCCAGGGGGGGGAGGTGGCCCTGTCCTTCTTGCGCAGGCTGGCAGCAGATGGCTGAGGCTTTCTCTTCTTCCCCATGGTTGTGGGGTTGCTGGCTGGGCAGGGAGGCTGTAGGAGGGCTGGCAGCAGGCAGGCACCAAGGCTGACAGGAAAGGCTGGCAGGCAGACAGACAGCAAGGCTGGCAGGAGGCTGGCAGGCAGCAAGGCTGGCCAAGGCAGGCTGGCAGGGCACTCGGATGTGTCTGGATGCAGTCTTTCCTCTGAATGGTGACCTGCTTTCTGAGCTCTTCCCTTTATATCCGCGGGCTGACGCAATAAATCCCCTCCGCAGCGCAGTGAACGCTAGGCATCCGCTAGGGCTTTGCTGTGCATCTCCTAGGCTTCCGCTGTGCATCCGCTTATCCGCTGTGCATCCGCTCATCCGCTTCGGCGTCCAGTCTGCATCTGCTTGTATCCGTTCTGCATCCGCTTTTGCTGAGCCCCCCGGAAGCCTAGCAGATGTGCCATCTCGCTTGCATCCGCTTTCCATCCGCCTGCGTCCTCCCTGCGTCCGTTCCTTTCCGTGTTCTCCGCTCTGGTTATGCAAATTTTTGCCCCGTTTGAAGACGGGACTTAACAAACCAGATGGAACATTTTGCTCGTCCGCTGTGTCCTTTCTACAAACGTTTTGCATCCGTTGGTGTAGTGTGACAGGGCCTTAATAGCCTAATAGGACTGCAGCAGAAACACAGAAATAGACACAAACCCTTAGATTGACTTCAAAGTTCTATTTTGTTTTAGAAGACTTGAATGCTTTACATGTTTACACATTTATTATTTTGCAGTTCAGATGCAGGATCATAGCTCTATCTCCCAAATGTTAATTAGCGACGCATAAACATGATGCGTACCAACAACTGCTTTGTAGGTGGGCAGAAATATGAAATGAATGAATAAATGAATGAAGTCCAAGAAATTTCAGTTTATTCATGCTTGTAAATTATTTTTTTTAGATTCATAAATATCAGGTGGGGGTCCCGTAACCCACTGAGGGAACACCATGATCTACCGTAATTCTGGAATCAATTCCATTCATAAATCATAGGCAATGAAACATCAACATAACACAGAGCATAGTTTTTATGGCCATTTCTGGTTGCAATCCTCATCCTATACCTGATGGGTTTATTGAATAAACTGTTTTATTGAACAAATCATCATTTCTCAATGTTTTGTCGAATAAACTCCGTTTTTCTGACGACATCACGAGGAGTTCCGTTTATGTACACTGAGAGCATTTGCACCAAGACAAATTCCTTGTCCGTCCAATCACACTTGGCCAATAAAGAATTCTGTTCTGTGCCGTTCCGTTCTATTCTGCTAGGTTATAAATCACGATTTACAAACTGCTAGGGCCATCCCGCCACAAGAGCCCAGACGGCCTCCAAGTTAACACCATGCGAATGACAGGCGAAGACGCTGCAGATCCCGCCCCTCTTCAGTTCGGGGCGGCGCTGCGGCCTCCACGCGATTTTCCTCGTCAGAACTACAAGGACCATCACGCCTTGGGCGCGAGGGCTCGCGGCGTCGCCTCCGTTGCTAGGCTCTCCTAACGGCCCCTTTCCTTTCCCAGCCAAATGCCGTTGCCGCCAACGCCGCTCTCTCCGGCGCGGGTGTTCGCTGAGTTGGTGTCCTTGCCCGTAGACGATGGGCAGCCCAGAGCCGCCGAAGGAGGGCCGTTTGGGAGGGAGGTTCACGTGAACGGCAGCGCGGAACTCAGCGCCGGACCAGATCGGGCCAAAGTCACGGTTTATTTGAGAAGCAGGAAAGGGGAAGCGGGCGCAGCGCGCGGCAGCGTCACTCGCAGACTTGATTACGTCACCCAGACGGTTCGGCAGCGCGGCGGCATCTCGGTGGGTGAGAATAAAAAGGGCCCCCTCCCCCCGCGTGCGCGCAGCCGCAGTAGGTTTCCCGCCCTTTGCCAGCGTGCTCAATTCTTTGAGTCTTAAGTCCACAAGTCTTAAAGTTGACAACTTTGGGGACCCCTGATTTAATCCCACCGTTCCTAGCAGAGGAGCCGCGTCTTTCGGAGAATTTTGGTGCCGCCGTCCACTAAAAACCATCCCCAGTGCTTCATGCCCACCTGGTTTTAGTGTAGCTAACATGGAAAACCCAAAGGTGGTGGGTTTTTTTTTTTTCTTCAAGGGGCAACTGGACTTCTGGTTTTTCTTTGAAGATGTTTCGCTTCTCATCCAAGAAGAGAGAAGTTTTGCTTCTCATCTGAAGAGCTGAAGAAGCTTCTTGGATGAGAAGTGAAATGTCTTCAAGGAAAAACAAAGTCCAGCTGCCTCTTGGAAAAAAAAACCACTTTGGGGATAAACATCACCTGGATGACTGAGAATCTCCATAGAAATCTAGCGTGGGGGAACGCCTAGCCGTTCTGCCTACTGGCTGAATTCGGCTAAATTTTATTTCTATGCGTACAGCACACTGAGCCACCCATTAGCAGAAAGCATATTTTAGCCGCCAAAATATGCTTTCTGCTAATGGGAGGCTCAGTGTGCTGTACGCATAGAAATACTTGAATAAAGGGATCGTCTGGATCAGGGGTCTCCAACCTTGGCAACTTTAAGACTTGTGGACTTCAAGTCTTAAAAGTTGTCAAGGTTGGAGACCTCTGATCTGGATAGTCCCCGATCCATTCCAGAGGTAGGCAGTCGTAAATTGTTTTTATAATGCCGTGTAGCTGCAGCTGCTAGTAGTTGATCTCAACTTATTTTGATTTTAATGTCAGTCAGGAGCCCATGGCAAATGTATGTAGCATACAATTTTGAACTGCAGCAAGCAAGGCTGTGAAGTAAGATTGAGTTTAGGGAGGTTCATTGGCTCAGAATCACCAGGGAGCTGGGGTTGGACTGGAAAGTGAATCTTCTTGCTTGCTAGTCATTTCAATACCAAAGATGCTTTTTCAAGAGAAAACTGGACTTTTTGGTTTTTCTTTGAAGATGTTTCACTTCTCATCCAAGAAGCTTCTTCAGAGCTGAAGAAGCTTCTTGGATGAGAAGAGAAACATCTTCAAAGAAAAAAACCAGAAAGTCCAATTGACAANGGGGGGGGGGGGGGACAACCATGACTTGGATGACTAAGAATCCCCATAGACATTTAGTCGTCCAGTACCTTTATCATTGGGGTGCTATTTCTTGAAGGCCTTCAATCAGTGGTAATATACCTTCCTTATTTATCCTGCCAAATCAGATACAGAGCTGTGGTTCATACCTTCCTAACTAAAGACTTTCCACTCCACCATTGTGTCATGCTTTCCCAATCCACTGTCCCAAAGGAGGGGTTATTTCCTATCATCATATATATTACTCAGCCAACCTGAAGGAGTGTCGTTGGGCAACTAGCAACAGAGTTATATACTGATCTAAAAGTCATAATTTTTCCTGAGTTCATATGGGTGTAATTCCAACCTGTTTCAGACCTCACTCAGCTATGAAATTTACTGAGTTCCTCTGGATTAGTAATAGTTATGATACTTCATCTATAAGATATAACACTGTTTGTGGAAACAATTTTGAAGGAAAAAGCACACAAGTAAAATACAAAATATATGTGGCCTTCAAGTAAATCAGAACTCCTGGTCACTTCATCATCAAATTCATGCAATTTTTAGGCAACATTTTCAGAGGTGCTTTTTCATTGCTTTCTTTCTAGGGCTGATAAGGTGATATCCTAAAGTCAGCCAATTGATGCTAGCCAGTATTTTTATTTTAGTTTACGTCAATCGCAGTTCTTAATATAGTTCAAAAAAATCTTTGAGAATAATTTTGTTTCTTTTGAATGGTTTGTTATGCTACGAGTAACACTTAATTACTGTCCTATGCATGGCAGGTACTAGGTAATTTATTTATTTATTAAATTTATATTTGCTGCCTATTCGCTCATGGCGACTCAAGCTGGCTTACAGAATTTAGGATATTCCTGATGTTGCAAGTCTTTCAAAGCATAATTTTTAAAGTATTTTTGGAAATTGTTCACTCAGTCATGCTTATTAGGATTGTTCAGCCCTTTGAATTTCAAGGCAAAAATATTTTTTACATGATTCCAGGAAGGGGCACAACTGCTTTAAAAAATTGCAAAAAGGTTTACAATTCTACTTTGAAGCACTTTTTTTACTTTTGATTCAAATAAATGGTTGAATGTTTTCATGGTAAAGTATGGGTTAAAACATTGCTTAAGAAAGGGTGTTAACTTTGGGTCTGGACTTGATCCTTATTAATATAACTTTGTTAATTTTAGTGAGTCTGTCCCAGCTCCAACTCACTTTTACTGTTTTGATATACATTGCCGTATTCTGTTTTTTAGTATGCCTAAAAGAACATTGATTTTAAGTAGTGGACTTAAAATTATCATTTTTCTTCCCCAAGGAAAATGATGTGACTGTGACAAAAAACTTCAGTAGAATAGACAATGTGTATAAGATGGAGGCTGAGGCAAGTATCTTAAATAAAAGCACGATTAGTCTCAAATATGTTTGTTTTGATTTGATAAAACTTTTAAAACCCTCTAGATTTGAATTGTTAATTTTATTAAATTCACTCATTTGCTTTTTCATTTAGCATTGTATCATGTTAAAGCTAATTTAGAATTTTAATGGGAAACTTAAATGGAAATATTCTGAAATATGTCATTAATTGCTGTAGTATCTTAGGACAAATGTCTCTTCTACATATCTAGTATTTTGATATATTAAAAATGGGTAGTTTTTTCAAATAGTAAAATGAAGTGAGAGTATTGAAGAGATGTGTTGCTAAACTGTAGCGTAGATTCATATTTGAAAGTGCATATTTAAATTATGGCTTATCTAATGAAAATCTCTCTGTAGATTACTATGGCCCTAATCTAATAGTAGTAAATACTAGCAAATGGTTTAAAATAGGGCATTTTAAAAGTATTTCAACACCTTAAATGATGTTCAGAAAAAAATAATTTTAAAAATAAATCTTATTGAACAATATTTTTCTCTTCATCACTTAAGTTGTTGAAGTATTTCTATACTTTGTTTATTTTGCAGATTTTGAGCCAGCTTTACAATGGTAAACAGTGTGAAAAAGTAAATAAAAAGTGAGAGGAAAAGATCCATATATCCTGCTATCTTTTGTTTTGGTCATCTTGCAATTAAACCATTGAAAAAAGGCTTTTATATTTTTATATTCACTTGCAGGTCTGCATTATATTTACTGATTTTGGGAAAATGCAAGATACATGTAATCACCTTGTTGAGAAACTAGATAAATCTGTTATCATCAGTTCACCTCACTTTTACCACACAATGGAGGCTGTAGATACTCTTCGGTAAGTTTCTCAATACATTTCTCAAAAAGATGTATATTTCTGGCTTGCTTATTTCACTGTGAATGTGTGTTCCAAGCAACACAAGTCAAAATACTATTTTCTTGCTCAACTTGAAGAGAACTGACAGTGCCATATATAGAGAGATTGCAGCTTTAATAGCTAGGGCCAGGGTTGTCAGACCTAAAACTAATCATCTGGTTCCTTACCAGCATTTCCACATAGCTGCAAGAGGAATGCAATCACTACTAAGTTACAAATAAAAAAACTGGAGTTACTATGGGGGTTACTACTGTAATGTGTATTTCTTTCCTATCAAGTCTTGGAGGCGGGAGAGGTTGGGATATACTGCAGAATGTCAAAATGAAATACTGAATTAGATTCAGACAAGTTGAACACATTTTTCATCTCCCCAACCTTCCTCCATAATTTAAGGAAGGGAATAATATTAAAAAAGCAATATTGAAACAAATAAGGTTATTTTTATTACTATTGTCATTCTTTTCATTATAACCCATTTTCATTTTTTGTACTACTGAAGTTGGATAATGTTGTCTCCTATTTTCCCCATAAGAAGAAACCTGTGAAATGGGTTGGGCTGAAAAAAAGTGAGTGGCCCAAGTCACCAATCTAATCTGTAGAATGCTTTCTAGTATTGTAGCATGTACCTAAATTAGGGAAGCAATCAGAATAAACCAATATTTTTTTTAAAATGGGGTTGTATATTTTTGAAATATTTTTAATTTGCTCTTCATATTTCCAGGATTGTGTTTACAGAACAGTGGTAAAACAGACTTGTCTTCACTGAGTCTTGATAGCACATGGTTAGAACGCAGTACTGCATGCTGCTTCTGCTGACTGCCAGCTGACTGCAATTTGGCAGTTCGAATCCCACCAGGCTCAAGGTTGACTCAGCCTTCCATCTTTCTGAGATCAGTAAAATGAGGACCCAGATTGTTGGAGGCAATAGGCTGACTCTAAACCACTTAGAGAGGGCTGTAAGGCACCGTGAAGCTGTATATAAGACTAATAGCTGAATGCTATCATAGTTTACAAAGAAAAGGGAATAAATAAGAAAAAAGGTAGTTTAGTTCTTAAAAATTCCTTCAGTTTTCTTTCAGAAAAGAACAGATCTTTAAACAAATACTATTAAAGGAAAACTTGTAATTAGGTGGAAATGTGTGTAATTATGTGGAAATGTGTGTAATTATGTACCTAGATATGCAGTTATGTGATACTGAAGTGAGTTATTATGTATCCTGAGACTTCACTTTACCTAAAAAGAAATGTCATCAAATTCTGAGTTTGACAAGCATAAAACTGCAATTTAAATAAGAACCGATTAACTAAGTCTTGCTGCTCTTTCTTTTCAGGAGGCAGGTATGCGTTTCTGCTGTTAGAAGTGCTCAGCAAAAAGCTCAAGAAGTTTGTCAATTGTTTGGACACTCCATAGGAAAACCCCTGCTAATCAAGGAAGAGGAGATAAAGGAGTCAGAAGGTCATCTTGAAGATCATACAGACAATTCTTCAGATTTATTCAGTTTTCAGCAGAAACTCCAAAGTGCCACTATCCACATTTCTTCAAGGGTATTTGCTATTTTTGAAATAAAGGGAGAGAAGAGGAAGAAGGCTGCTCTTATAAAAGGAAACTAATTAATCTCTGAAACCATTAATTAGACTTTGTTTTTCCTTTATGAAAAAGAATGTACTCAGGAAGCTCAACTTGATTTTCCATAGTCTTAAATTTAAAATTATAGTTGAAGTAGAAACTCCTTCTATTGAATGGGATGAAAAATGTGGATCCCTGCCAGTGTTTTTAAAAAGTCATTGCTATTCAGATGTTGTACCTAAAATTAAGGGAAAGTCTATCCTACAATTATTATTAGCAAGTCATACAATGCAAGAAAAAGCTCATTGAGCATGATTTTGAAGCAATTACTGCATCATTCTGTTGCTCAGCAAGGCAAACCGGTAGGTGTGCCTTGCAGTCCTCCTCCCCTTGTCAGTGGGTTACGCAAACTGGTTTATCTAAAAAGCATACTCAGAGTTCTACAGCAGCCAGTAGACCTAAAAATTTATTCTGTTATTCATGCAGCAGTACACATGTTTGGTTTGGTCCAGAGCAATCTATTGAAATAAAATATTTGTACAACAGGTTCATTGTGGCTTTCTTACTGTTAATTAGGCTTTTGTTCAAGACAGTATTAAGGAGATTGTTTTTCTCAATGCTTTATAAACAAAACAAATTAGTACAGTACTTTGTACTGGGCCACCAAATTGTCCATACCACTGAATAGGGAGAAGAAAAAGGAACACACATTAATAAATAATAGACGTTGCAGTTGGTTCACTAAAAAAACAATTTATGGATTAATTTGCATATATTATGGTAGTTTCCTTAAGTAACTTCTTACCATGATCCAAAAAATCGGGTTCTATTTGCAAAATTTGAGAGAGGATTCCCTGGAATATTTTGGCTTTCAGAAATGATTATTTACTGTTAAATATAATAGATGATTTATTCCATATAAAAATATAGGGTCTAAAGCAGATAAAAGAAAATACATATTAAAATATGTATGTGATAAAGAATCAACATTCAGATAAATACATCACGTTTACAGGATACCCCAATCGGCTCAAAATTAACAGGTTCTTTGCTCATATTCCTTAACTATAAATTTAGCAATTCTGCTCACAGTTATACATTTGCCCAGAAGGACGTAGGACTATGCAATTTAGATCCCAGTGGGCTGTTCTTTCAAGTAGGGATCTAAGCCTAAGAGCGGATATAAGGACTGTATATTGGATGTAAGTCATTTACAGTCATTGACTGCCTGACGACTGGAACCCACAGACACAATGATATCTTCTTTGAGGTGTTTTGCCATGCCTTTATTGTAGCTGCCTTCAGCCATTGCTTGTGGGTCTTTTTGCCTTCAGTCTTGTCTTCAGTAAGTGGATAGCATACTTTATTGGATTAAGATCAGGTTACTGACTTGTCCAATGAGGAACGTCTCAATTCTTTGCCTTGAGAAACTCTTGAATTGCTTTTGCTATGTTTTGGGTTGTTATCTATCCTCAGTACGAAGCCACATCCTATCAGTTTTGCAGCATTTGGCTGAAACTGAAATGGGTGTAGCCCAGAATTCATCCTGCTACTTTTATCAGCAGTCAGGTCATCAATAAACACCATGACCCAGTTCCATTGGCAGCCATCCAGACCTCTGTCCTAACACTGCCTCCACCATAATTGACTTATGAGTTATGCTTCGGATAATGAGCTGTTCCTTTCCTTCTCCGTATTTTTTTCTTTCCATCATTCTGGTACAAGTTAATCTTGCTATGGTGTCCTTAGTCCAAAGAATCTTATTCTAGACTTTTCAAAGATATTTTCTGGCAAAGTCTAATCTGGCCTTTCTGTTCTTGAGCATTATCAGTGGTTTCATTGTGAAGCCTTAGTATTTACATTCATGCAGCTGTCTCTTAACTGTAGACTATGACAATGACACTCCTACCTTCTCAAGAATGTTCTTGATTTGGCTAGCTGTTCTGAGAGGGTTTTTCTTTATCAATGGTCTGACCACCAATTCTGTTGTTTTAGTTGTTTTCCATGGTCTATCAGCCTTTAGTGTTGCTGAACCTACCAGTTAATTTCTTATTTTTAAGAACATTATAAACTATTGTTTTGGCCATTTCTCCCCCCCCCTTTTTTTTTTTTGCTATCTCTCTAATGGGATTGTTTTTTCAACCCAATAATGGTTTTTTTCACTTGCATAGATACCTTTTGGACCTTACGTTGAATGTTCCAGTGAATATATCAAATGCAAATGTAATACTCATAACCAACTCCAGTTCTTTATCGGCTTGATTTGTCATGGACTAACAAGAGAACAAGCCACACCTGGTCATGAAACTGTCAGCCATTTGTTCTATCATTTATGAGCTACCAAAATTGGGGGTGGTGTATTCAAATGGCTGTAATTCTTCTTAATGTCACACTTCTGTCAAGCCCCTTGAATATTAAAGTTGAAAATCTTCATTTTGTCACATCTTAAGTATTCCATTTCAAATTCAATGTCGTGATGTACAAAGGCCAAATGCCACAATTTGGCATTTGCCAAATTGCCTCTCACGATTATTGCAGGTAGCAGAAGCACCCACATTTGGCCAAGGAATCCAACTATTCAAATCTTGTTCTAGAATAGGCCATTAGATATAAATTTATCTGTAGTTGGGAACAACTAAAGTAGCAAAAATGACAGGGAATTTTTTAGAATAATGTTGAGCAAGAGCATTATGTCTGATGTAGCAAATCATGTTTTAAGTATTTTGGCTCAACTTGGGTAAACCTATAGTGCCTGATGAAAGAAACATTATTCCACTACTTCTCCATGTAAGACATACTGCAGAATATATAATTTGTGGCTCACAGATGAAGATTCTGCCCAAACTGGGAAATTTTATATTTTTCCATTGATTTCAAGGGGAGGAACTATCTTGTGGTAGGAGCAAGATAATGCAATTGGTTGGAAACCTTGAATAATCAAATTCTTTCACATCCATTCTCCATTTTGAATTAATGTCCACCAATTTTAATGAAAAAAGGTAATCTTGGGTAGGTTAATTTTGTTCAATTTTGATTCTTCCACTCAGAAATATTTTCTGTAGGATTTCTAAGATTTTCAGATGAAAGTATTTACGTACTGGTACCCACACAGGTGTGATATGACTTCCAGTTCTGCTAAAATGGAAAACAATCATCATATATACTGAATGTACAGGTGCATATGGAAGATCCTGAACCTCAGAACATATTGCAGGTATGACATGCATAACATATTTCCAGTGCATCTAGTTCAGAAAAATATCTGAACATGGCTATGATATACTTTGTACCAAGCCAAAAGTTAATTTGGAAACTCAGCCTCTGTGCTTTAGAGAAGTAAAAAAAACCCCACCCCCAAAAAAGGCTTCAACATAAAACTCCTGAAACAGCCTAATGAAGAATTGGAATATTTTTAGCAGTTATGCTAATGTGGAGTTTAGTAGGAAAAATTTGATCCATATTCCACAGCCAATACTTTCATAAACTCACCTGGCAGCCAAGTTATAATTTCTTGAAAGTATATTGGTTCTTGGATTATTAACATCAATCTTTATCATCCATCCATTATGCTAGGATGATACTACAGAAGAGTATCACACAAAATAAAACTGAAAAAAATCTGAAAACAAAAGTTACACTGAATTGTAATTATGAGAAATCCTGAATCTTTCAAACTAATTACAGGAGAAAATAAATTCAAATATAATAGCAGACAACACACATTGTTGCCAAGAAAACAATGAGTATGCCACTCTGTAATCATACATTATTTTCTTGGCAATATAATTTTTCCTCCTTTTTTGTTTGGGTGGAATTTCCCATTTGTTTTTTCCCCGTGTTACTAAATCCAGCATAATAAAATTCTGAAAACCTATAGGAACAAATTTATTTGAAGTTTTCCAATTTCCTACAGCTGGATTATTTAGTAATGAAATATTACATTAACATTTCTTTGAAAAGCAATATGTCTACCAATACACAGCCTTTTACATAAAAAAATCAGAAATAACCAGGATTGGACCCACATTTGTCCCTCCAGAGAATGCTCAGCAGAATTGCAATAAAGCAGAGTAACAATAATTCATTTTATTTTTCTATTCAACCTTATACTCAGCATTTCCACTCACATTGTTCTGTGGGTATCTCCCATTCAAGGGCTCCATGGGGAGGGGTAAATAAAACCAAGATGGCAACAGTGATCAAATCCCACTTAAAAAGTATACTATCCACATGACAGATATGGAAAAGTAGTGGATTATCAGTGTTACCATCTTTATTGTTTTATATCCTCTGAATGTTGTTCCATTCCATTAAAGTAGATGAGATCTGCAGCATGGATTTTTTTTTTAATTGATTCTTCCATTATCTGTGCAATTGTTTTTGCAAAATCTTCATTATATTCCTCCTGCAAGAACTTCATTAATGATAGAAATCAACACCTTAGAAAAACGAGTTTTCTATTTATTTAAAAATAGGTTTGTTACTACATTGCAGTGACAGTAATTCTTACACTTACATTCTAATTTGTATAAAAGGATTCCAAGTATTATTCATCAAAACCAACATAAGTGTTTCACATAACAATAAAAGTTTCAATCAATATATACAAAAAGAAAGGGCACTGTTCATCCAGGTGAGAGACTGCACTTTATAGTATAATTAAGATTTCTAGGGAAATTAATCTTGAAAAAAACCTAAAGGTATTATAAAACATATTTGGGATTTACATATTGTACAAAACAAGTATAGCTTTAAATGTGTCAGTTTTAAAACTAAATGTTCCAAGATGATTTCCTTAATTGTTCTATTTTATATATTTCACATTTTAAGTGACAAATGTTTTACTTAAAAATAAAGTCATGTGAACCGATTATTCAGATTTAACTAATTTTTCAGATTTTTTGCAGTGATGGTCCAAAAATGTAACAAATAATGTGTGACAACATTTCTTTAGGTGTATGTCTGATACATATGTTAAATGCCATCTGTGCAAGTGTACAAATTCTGTGCAAATATTTCATAAGTAATTTCTACAGCAAGCATTTTGTCAACAATTTATTTTTTATCACAGCACAGTTTCTTGATGTGTTTAATTGTATTTTTAAAAAATGTATTTTCTAAAAACTCAGTATTTGATATCTATGCAAAATAAGTCATTGCTTAATTTCTTTTTGTTTAACAGAAATATTTCCTAAAATTATACATTTTAGAACAGACTTGAGGCTTGGTTCTGGTAATTCCACAAATAATGCCATTGGTGTCTTCATTCCAACCTATTCCTTTTAGATTTTTAAAAATCTATATTGAGTTGAATCCCATTATATCCCTCCAGAAATTAGACTTTTCTTCTAGTGGGAGCTGTTCTGAAACATACATAACAGGCAAATTCAATATCTTAGTTGCCCTTGCACAACAAAAACCACTAATAAACCAACATCAGCACTTTCAAAAGTTTACAATAATGTTAGATTTTATCTTTCATCTTTCTGAAATTAAAGTGTTCTCTTCAAAGAGCTCTGAGCTGAAAACAAAAACAAAAATGTTTTTCTATAGCCAATTTTAACAATTAAACAAATTGTGTACAGATAACACCTTAAAAATGCAATACCAGTGATTTATATTAGAAATGATATTCAGACTTGGCCATCATATATGAAATGTACATCTTTTTAAAAATATAAACATATGTACATTATTTACAGTAGAAACTGAGCAGCCCTTTTATCAGATGACTCCTTAGATCCAATTATATGAAGTGCAAGATTAACAGATACATGAAAATGTAGAATAAAATCCCGATCCAGTCGGTTCCTTACATTTATGCAGGATTCCCACAACTGAACTGTTCACCTGAGGGGGTTTTGCAGATTGTGGGGAGGGGTCAAAGCATATTTCTCTGTATGCCTCTTGACACAAAGTGGAAATGCAAAGTGGATTCAATTGTGCCCTAAAACTTCATTAGATGTAATACATCAATGGGAAGAGTTTATGTCAGAGCAGAGATAACAATCTTTAGCTCACTGGGCCAACTCTCTTGACAGAAAGCAAAACTCAAGACCCTTGATTAGGGGACTTTGATGGTTCCTTTGTAAAGTTATTTAAGACTATTAAAGCTTGTGAAACTGAAATCCTAAATTGGTACTTCAAGAACATTTGTATTATAGCATGTGAGATCTTTGTGTGTACAAATATACATGCCCATTTAAAAGCTGGTATGTAATACTCTTGCATGACTCTTATAGAATGTTTAACAAAGTTATTTTAAAATAATATTCACTGATAAAATTGACAATATGGTACAAATCATACTATTAATTGCTCTTAGGGGGAAATGTACCTTACAGCAATCAATTCAATATAGGAAGACAATTCTTTCCACACTTCATTACTTTTCACTAACAAAAATGATCATTGTTTGATATCCACTATTAGGCTGGTGATTATTATAACTGCTAGGAAACAAAACTCAAGCCTGCTAGTTTTATTATTAAATATGGAATTTTTCAATTTTTAAAGTGAAAAACTTGTTTTGAAATGAATGTGGAATGCTTTTCTGTCAGACCACAGCATATTAACCATAGTTAACAATGAAATAATGGAGTAGCTAGCATTTTGAAACTAATAGTCCATGCTGTATCAGAATTCTTTTTAGGTTATATAATTTGCTTTTATGACTGTCAAGTTTGTAAGATAATAACTTGAATGAATATCAGTACCAAGAGATGATATGTACATAAACATTTATGCAAATGTGCAAAGAAATGTATTTTTCTAAAGATAGTATAATATAATCCATAATATATTTTATTATAGATCATCACAAATTACCGAACCATGAATTATTGCTTATCTAGGTTCTAAATGAAAATTGTTTTTGTTGGTACAGCAAGAATCTTGTAAATCTTGTTAAACCAAATCAATCAAAGAAATTTAAATCAAGTCAAGCTTAATCTTATTTAGGGAAAGTAGCATAGCTACAGTATTATACTGTATTTTTTTAAGAAAATTGCCAAATAATAGGAAAAAGATAGTCAGTAGGGCCTCTTATCACCACAATAAATTCTTCAGGAAAAGGAAAGCGCTACAAAGACTTACAAAGACTTGTCATTTTTTCAGGTCCGGTCATGTATGTTATTCTTTGTCCCAAAATTATACCAACATAAGCATGCCAAGTGGGACATGATAAATACAGTAGGACTACAACGATAATTTCCTATTTGGTTTAAACTTTCTATTATACACTAGTATAGATAATATGAGGAAATCAGGTAATTTAAACTTCCTACCTTCTGCAACAAAATCTTAAAATGTATAATTTAATGTTTTTCACTGTAAGTTGTAAAACAAGTTTTCTTTGTACACAACTTGTCATCTTTTTCATGGCAATGCCTCCAAATGTTACCAAGAATATACATTAAAAAAACATGTAGAAAAGTCCATTCCCCTTAAGAATCAGTATTAAAATATGCATGTGCAATTTTTAAAAAATATTAAAGAAAATAAACATATTTTCATTATTATACTGTGCCAGTATAATATGAAGATTGCCCAAACATCACAATGTGGAAATATGAAGTGCTATGGAACTTTTTAAAAATGCCATATGATGATGACATTACTTTTTAAGTTTTCTTATAAAGGTGGTTAGCTTAAAAAAATGTGAAAAAACTACACTTTTAAGTTCTATGGTTAAACCACAAATATACTTTAAAGTTGGGTTGCCACATAATTAGCTGGAGTTCAAAATGAATATTAAATATATTTGCATTCCAAGCAATCAATTTTCCTGCATCTGTGCTGAACTCTATTCAATTGAAATTTCCTTTGCACGGATTTGGCTGTGGTGACTAAAACTACCTACAATTCTCCAACTGTGTGTAAGATCAAGTAGCTGATCAATACCACAATCTTTGGTAGTGCCAATAATCTATTTGGAGGAATGAAACACTGAATTCAGTGAAAACATAGAAGCTTAAGATTCAGATCCTTACTCTTCAAACTGCACTGTCAAAATTAATCATACCAAGCATCTTTGGAACAGGCAACACACTGCTGTACATCTGCATTTTTAGATAATGTATTTCCAAATAAAATCAAACAAAATTAAATTGCCATTTTTTGCACATGTCCCATTTCCTGCAAGAATGTTAAAGTAAAAGTGTGGTTACATTTTTGTACCATACAACTGTTTACTCTGCATTTTTAAATGGACTATGATTTTAAACAATAAACATTGTATTAAGATTTTAAAAGGGATAAAATAAGTAAATGTACCATAAACAAATAAATAACTGTTTCTCCCCATAGCAGTACATACAGCAATACATTCCCCTAAGTCATACAGTCATCATTTACAATAGACAACTTAAGGTTACTAAAGATGCACAAAATAATAGAATACAAGGCACAATCATAAAGTGGAAATTTCCTTTAGGATGGATATATTGACTGATGTCAGCTTGGTTAAGTATACCGTAAAAAGTGCAGAAAAACAATGTGCAATGAGGACACTGTATAAAATATGACTGCATAAAAAGTAATTTGGCCTTTTTATCTTTAATAATGGAAAACAACCAATCTTCCCCCTAAAGTCTGACATTTAAAATTTTTAATATTGTAGAGCAATCTAAAAAATCCTGGAAAAAAATTATACCTGGGTAATTTTATGTGTATGTGCTCATGTATATACTCAATACATACATACACGTCAACTTCTTTTGAAAATAATTTTAGTCAGTTTAACACAATTCATAGAAGCAATCTGATCATAACATAAACATCAGAGTCTCACACTTTTCCTGCAGCTTAACTGAACCCTTTAATCAAATTATATTTTGTTTCAATATCTCTCAAAAGATCCTACCAGTGCATTAACTGCTCTTATTACAATGTACCAGTAGAGGTAATATTCCAGAATAATGTATACTTTGAACAAGGAGTGATAAATATAATTGAAAATATGTTGCACTCATAATAAAAGTTTTTCTCTATTCTGGTTCTCAGTCTTTGGCACAATAAACAGAGATATGATTGGGAGAAGAATGAAGGTCTGAAAAATTAGACGTATTAGTCAAACTTTTTCCAATGTGGAGATATATATATATATTATATATATATATATATATATATTTATTTATCTCTATAGCTATATATGTGAACTCTCTCGATCCCTCTGGCAGAACTTAGATAAAATTATCTGCCCTGCGTTTGTATAAAACTGTGCCCAATCACTATTGAATTAATGGTAACTAATTAGCAAATTTAGTAATTTTGTTTTGTTCTCAATGGCATTTAGTGCCATACTCTATGATCTTGCAAATACAGTTTCTACAATCTATACAAATGTACTGTACCTTGCTCATTCAAAAATAGGAGTTCTGTTTTCAATCTTTACATTAAAAATTCTACTATTCAAATAGAGCTTTATGTACTGCTCAAAATTACAGTAACATTTCTGGAAATCAAGGATTTCATTTATACCAACTGAACATACTGAATTGAAATGCATAACCTATTTGGAAAACAATAAATAGCAATTGTTTAAAATACATACTTCTTTCAAGAAATTTTCAATTTGTTTTTGCTATTATTTTATCATATTAGAACATATTCTCATCCGTAAATAGCAGCAGAAAGCAGATACCCTTAGGTCTATGAATCCCTCAACTGTACCTATTTATTAGCATTTTTAAATGCCAAAATTACCAACCAATCAGATTAGCCTTTGCTTTTTCAGTCAACTTTCGGACTCTGCCTCTGCTAGATGTTCCAAAAGTCAAAGAAGTATCCTCAAACAACAGCTGTCTTTGTTCTTCTTCAGAATCATCTTCATTATAAAAGGCTGTCCTCCTACCTTGGTTTCTAGTTCTCATATGAGGTTCAGAATCTTTAAATTCCTCAGTCTCTTCTTCAACAGGTTCATCTACCTTTTTCCTCCTGCTTCTTGTCTGAATCTTAGGATCAGGAGTAAAAGTAAGTTCAAATGCTGGCTGATCTTCCTGTAGTTTTCTTTTAGGCTTTCTCCCACCACGCCCTTTTCTTTGTAACAAGTCTTCCTTCACATTATTTTCAGAGACAGAATTGCATGCAGTAGAAACAGAGGCTTCTTCTTTTGTCAAATCTTTCAAAGTCTGGTTTCTGTGCACCTCTGAAAGTTTCTGTTCAGCAAGTAACAGGGTTTTGGGTTTTCTGCCTCTTTTCTTGTGCACCACTTCACATGTATTGTTGGTCTCAATCTTGGGTTTCCGTCCAGGGCCTCTCTTAAATACAGGTTTTGAAGATTGCTCCCCATGTCCATTTACTTGGATGCTTCCCAAGGCCAAAGCCATTGCATTATTCTTGCAATCTGCTATAACAACAAAGTAATGTGTAAGTGACTCACAGCAGCCATTTTTAACAGCACAAACTTAAGTTTACAGATTAAAATGTAGAATTGGAGTTATCAACCTGCTGAATCTGTTATCTATTTTTCAACATCATATGCCACCAACTAATTATAGCAAATACAGCCCTTTGAGGGATGTGAGAATTGTGAAAGACCCATATCTAACACAGAGGAAAAGAGGAGGATATTTAATGAGGAGCCCATTAGATTAAGGCTGGTTCCTTGATGAGGAATTGAGTCAGGACACAAATGGCAGTATGATCCTGGATGTCTTGGTGGCCTTTGATATTTCTGATCATATATACCCTTCTGGATCATCTGCAAAGAATCATCTGGGAGAAGAAAGCACACCATTTTGTAGTGTTTCTCCTTTTCAGTTAGATTGCTGCATTATGTTACTATGTTTTTAATAGATGTTATAGATATTACAAATAAGCAATGAACAAACCAATGAAACTTACCTTGTGGATTGACCATAGCTGATTTTGGTTTACGTTTAATTAGTTTATCTTTTTCTAAATTTTCTCTTGCAGTATTATTCCTAGTGTTATGGATATAATTGGTTTGATTAGGGACTGGCAAAACATTCTGGTTCTTGGAATGCTTGGTAGAATTTTCTAGTACTATTAGACAAAAAAAGAGGGTAAGTTTTCATTAGAATCTAATAGAAATCTGCTCATTAATAATTTAATATTTTTCAATATGGAATACATATAAAGTGCATACAAAGTAAGATGCTGTTCTTCATCCTCTTTTCATAAGATTTATTAAAGCTTTACTGTTTACACTATTACACTTTTATATTTCTGTATTGTTATAGAATGTAGTTATTTAGATCAAAATAAACAAAGGTGCTTCAAATCCAGCATTATTGCCATACCTGTCCTGAGCTCACACAGCATATGCAGATTCAGGAAGTTATTTGAGTTCAGGAGATATTACAGAGGCAGGGGCAGGTTGTTAGTGACTCCTTAATTCAAATATACAAACTCAGGAAAATACCTCCTTTAAGAAACTGACAATGGGTATACAGTGAGGTTTCCCATTAAGAAATAATTAGTAACAACAATAATAGAAGGTCTAGTGTAGGCAAATAAATTTCCCAACCAACAAAACTATTTAAAAAGTCCTGAGAAGCTTCTCTAAGAAAGTTACCATCTCTTAAGAAAAACTCCCTTGTAACTGAACATTATGAATACAACCATATGCTACAAATTCTGATTCTATAATAGAAATCATAAGAAGGCAAATTTAGAATTAAAATTTTATCAATTAGTTCACCTGTTTTTCCTGATGTAGCTGCACTATTAGGTTTCAAAGTTACAGGCTTTGCACCTGAAGAAGTAGAAGGTTGTTCATTGATGGTTGTTTCATTTATCGCCCTGGTACTTCTTGTTCGGACCAAATTGGCAGAGTCAACTACTTTCCCATTCATCTGAGCTGCTATGTTTCTCAATAAGGTTGGGCGCGCAGGTGCAGAAGAAGGTGTAGTGACGAGCTCAGCTTTCAGCTGCGGTTTTATTAATCTTCGTTTCCTATCCGGACTAAAAATAGATGACAAGTCCAATAACTGATGCTATTTTATAGAGTAAAATAAAAACAATATTTATTTATTAATAATATGTTTTGGTCATCAACCAATTTAATCCATGAGCAATTCCAGTGGAGATTTAATTCAGATGTGGTCTACTTTAGAACTTAGAATAACTAGAATAACCTTACTCTTTCTTTATATTTTCCCTATAATTCAAGATGCTCTCAAATATCCAAAAATTTCAAATCCAACTATATAAAGAACTACACGATATATGGCTTACAAGTAAGTCTGTCTCTCACCCTTATCCCCACTTCCCAAAAAGCTATTCTAATTAAATAGTTGGAAGATAGCTAACAAGAATTAGAAAAAATCATCTGCACTGTTGTTCATTGTCTCTAGAATGTTTCACTTAAGGAGGGTTCCCAGGAATGTAATTCACAAGCTTAAGATGTTAAACTTTTCAGATAAAAAGCCTTTTATCCCTCCAATACTGCTGAGATTGAACATATTCTTATCACTTGGGACAGTTTCAGAACAATTCCATCTTCTCACTGAACTCTGCCACTGAAATATCTTAAAACGTATAAATAAAAAAATAAAAAAATCATTGCTAAGGAAAAAGATCCCCTTCTACCCCTCAAAATCTCTACGATTATAGTGATACCTAAATAAATAGAAAGGGTGCTGGACCTGAATCTACTCAAGGAAATAAATTGGCATCACATTTTTGAAACATTATAGAGGGCTTATAGAAAATAGCATTAAAATACTGATACAACTCAGATACATTTGAAAGAACTGTATCATACCTTGATGCAGCACTACTTGAAGGAGAACTGCTTCTACTTCTTTTACTCCTTTTCTTTTGAATTGTACTTCTTTTATGAAAGCGTAAGGCAGATTTGTAGTCAGATAAAATTGAACTAATGTGCTCCTCAAAGAAAGCAGACAGGCGTAGGCTCATACTATAAATCTATTTAAAAATTAAACAAGAAATTATGATATAAATGTTGAATGGATACATAAAATTTTAATTACTGTCTACAAAATTCATATATATGAGAGAGACAGAGAGACAGATATCACGATCTCTAGAATTTAAACTAGATTATCCACTTAGCTTTCGTTAGTCTCTGCTAACATCGTCAGAGTATAAAAACTACCATTGAAGAGACATTCACCTTTATCCATCATCTATCAATTTAGCCACTGAACACGTAATAGGCACATCTACCCACCTCCCACCTGTGATTAGCTCTATCATTTTTTACTTCAGACATGTTAAGGCCCTGTCACACTGCCCAACGGATGCAAAACGGACACAACGGACGAGCAAAATGTTCCATCCGTTGTTTATCCCGTCTCAGAAGGGGCAAAAATTTGCATAACCGGAGCGGACAACACGGACGGGGGGAGGATGCAGGGCGGATGGAAAGCGGATGTGGAACGGAAAGCCTAGCGGATGGAAGCGGATGGAACATCCGCTAGCTTCCGGGGGACCTCAGCAAAGCGGATGCGGAACGGATACAGCGGATGCAGAGCGGATGCACAGCAGAAGCCTAGTGGTGCCGAGCATTAATTGCGCATGCGGGGAGGATGCATTGAGTCAGCCCCATGGATATAACGGAAGCAGCTCGGAAGCCAGGTCACCTTCAGAGGAAAGACCTGCTTTCCAGAACACATTGACTGCTTGCCTGTCCTGCCTGCATGTCTGCCTGCAAGCCTTGCTGCCAGCCTTGCTGTCTGCCTGCCTGCCAGCCTTGCTGCCAGCCAGTCTGCCTGCCAGCCTTGGTGCCTGCCTGCCTTTTGCCAGCCTTGGTTCATGCCTGCCTGCCAGCTTGGTGCCTGCCTGCCTGCGAGCCTTCCTGCAAGCCTTGGTGCCTGCCTCCCTGCCACCTGGTGCCAGCTTTCCTGCCAGCCTTGGTGCCTGCCTGCCAGTCTGCCCTGCCAGTCTTGGTGCTGCCTGCCTGCAGCCTTGGTTCATGCGTGCCTGCCAGCCTTCCTGCCAGCCTTGGTGCCTGCCTCCCTGCCAGACTTCCTGCCAGCCTTGGTTCCGCCAGCCAGCAACCCCACAACCATGCTGAAGCACAGCAAGCCTCAGCACCTGCTGCCAGCCCTTGCAAGACGGACAGGCTACCATCCACCCCCTGTTCCTCACTCTGGTTCTGCTGGGCTTCTGCAGCACGGGCTCGCTCTTCTTGGGCTGGGGCTTCTGCTGCTCTGCTCTAGAGGAGCGTGATGACCAGCACTCCAGCACCAGCCACCTCCACCAGCCTGGCACCCTTCACCCCTGAGACTGAGCGACCAAGAGGAGTGCCAGAGACTCATTTTTTTTCTTATAGCTTGTTGTTAATAAAGTCTATTTTTGATTTCACACACTTGCTTCATTTCTTTTTTTTAATAAATCTTGCTGGGAAACTTTTAGAAATGGTTTAAGCCTTTGCATGCTTGTGGGATGGGTTAAGATAGCAGTGGGATGGGTTGGATAGCTGTGGAATGGGCAGGGATACCTTTGGGATGGGTAATAGCTGTGGGATAGATAAACCTCAAGTGCAAGCATAGTGGGACTGTATGGTCCACCTCCCAGGTGCCACACCTATGGCCTTTATTATCAATAACAATGTAATCATTGATCCACACACTTTCAACATAAACACAACTCTTTTATTAAATACCCTGTTCATTGTCGGGCCACTCAACATACATGGCACAATCTCATCTCAGTGTGGTGAGACAGGCTGAAGGAAGCATCCATTAAGCATCTATCATCCTGTCTTGCCACTCACCGCTCCAGCTAGGGAGTTGCACCAGTGTTTCAGGAGGTTGCACTGCTTCTTCCCTTCATGTGAGGTTCTGTTGGGGCCTTGCACATCCTGAGTGTCTATCAGGTTTCGCCCTTGCCTCCATTCCCCAGGCTCCATGTCCCCATTGCCTTGTTGGAGGTCCACGAGCCTGTTCTGCAAGACGGGGTAGCGGGTGCGCATGAGATTGTGCAGGATGCAGCAAGCTTCCATGATCCTCCTCACGGTCTCTGGGCAATTCTGCATGATGGTGAGAAGTATCTGGAACCTGTTGCGCAGGATGCCAAAGGCATTCTCCCACCATGCCCTGGACAGGCCTGTAGTTGAAGATCCTCTCTTCATGGGTGAGGAGTCTGGAAGTGTAGGGCTTCATGAGGTAGGTTGTGAGGGAGAAGGCGTCATCCCCACGATGAAGTAGGGACATCTTGTGTGTCGTTGGGCAGGGGGTTCTGGATCTGGGAAGCCCACGATGAGGTTGCGTTCCAGCTCCTCCTTGAGGTGACTGGCGTTGTATACCTGGGCATCTAAAGATGAGCCGTTGCCTGAAGCATCGATGTACATGAACTTGTAGTCAGCATCGACCATGGCGAAGAGGACGATGCTGAAGAAGCCCTTGTAATTGAAATAAGTGGACCCCGACTTGCTGGAGCTTTGCAGGCCACGTGCTTGCCATCTATGGCTCCAACGGTGTGGGGGAAGTTCCACTTCTGATACCACTGCTCTGCAACATTTCTTCCATCCTTCTTCAGTGGAGGGGCACTGAAGGAGCTCCTCCAGGTATTCTTCAATGATGGCCTGCACCACTTCTCTGAGCACAATGCTGATGGTGTTGTGTGGCACCCTCCAGCCATACTGCATGCTCCTGTAGGTGGTCCCTGAGGCCAGGTGCGCAGAGTGAGTGCCACCTTGAGCCCAGGTTCCAGGCTGGGCCGGAAGTTGGTGTTTGCCATGGTCAACCTGGGTCTCAGCCGCTCCACAACTTCGTCAAACATGACTGGAGGCATCCTCATGAAGTTCTGGAATGCCCGAGTGTCTTCGCTTCTGAGCTCCACCATCAGCTTGTTGTACAGTCCATCCTCTGCTCTTCTGGCGAACCATCTTCGTACCCAGACGCTTCTTGGCCGCCCCTTTTTCTTCCGTAGTAGAGTTCACAGAGCCTGTAGATGGCTTCGCACTGTTGCAGAAGGATGGTGGCTGCCAAAAGGACTGTGTTACGATGCGGTGGACATGACTGGATGCTGTGGAAGAGGAAGAGGCAGATGAAGGCTGCAGAGGTCCGCACCGCAGGGCTGCTGTTCTGAAAGTGAGATCCAGATGTGTTGCTTCCCCCTTTTTATAGGCAGTATAGGTGTCCCTTTGCCATCCTCTAGGCATCTTGTAGACATCCTTAATATCCGAGATAGGTCCCCTCTGCGAACGTTTTTTTCGTTTTAAACGCTTTGTTTCACTAGGCATCCGTTCTGCATCCGTTTCCGCTTCCTCTGCGCCGAGCGGAATGCGTAACGAATGCCTAGTGGATATAGCGGAATGCGTAACGGATGCAGAATGGATGCGTAGCGGATGCCTAGCGGATGCAGAACGGACGAATTGGATACATTTTCCGCGCAAAAGTTTTGAGCAGCTAAAACTTTTTGAGCGGATGAAACGTCAATAAACGGATGCTGGACGGATAGAGATGAAGCAAAACGGAGGCAGTGAGTACATCGCGTTAACCACGGATGGCAAGCTTTTTTGTCCGTTTTACATCCTCTTGCATCCGTTGGTGCAGTGTGACAGGGGCTTTAATTGATGGAGGCTTAACTCCTACTCTTCCTCCCGCTATCGCACCCCGCTTAGGCTGCTCATCCCAGGAAATGGACAATGAGGAATGAGCCAGGGGAGGTGGAGGTCCATTGGTGTGAGGGAAGATATATATATATATATATATATATATTTATATATATTTATATATTGTTTTTTTTAAGCTTTCGCGGTACTTACATGTGTGCTGTTTTGAGCTTCCTTCGGGTATTATCCCACGTCATTTAACAGCACTACAAATGACGTGGGATAATACCCGAAGAAGCTAAACAGCACACACACACACACACACACAACACACACACACACATATAATATTGCATGCATGCTACAATATCATACCATACATACATACAACATACTATCATACTACATATATAATATATATATTTCTGAGGTTTCCGCGGCGTATTTTTTTCTCCGAGTAAAACTGGAAGTATCTAGGCAACGTTTCGATGAAGTCTCATTCATCATCTTCAGGTTGTTTCTTCGGCTCTGTGCTTCTCAGAGTAATTTACTTTTACTTCTGAGAAGCACAGAGCCGAAGAAACAAGCCTGAAGATGATGAATGAGACTTCATCGAAACGTTGCCTAGATACTTCCAATTTTACGCGGGAGAAAACCCGAATAACCAAAGATACATACATATATACATACACATACACATATACATATGTACATACACACACACACACACACACACTGCTCCAAACTTCCATGAACATAGCAAAACAGGCTGATGTTATTAATGTGACATCTTCAAGAGACCCTTACAAACATCCTTACTTTACAATTCAATGCAATATATGGTGTCAGAATGTTTTCAGTGATGAAAATGTGGGATAGAAAGTTCATAAATAAAGCACATACTAAGCCTTGCCCAATTTTCTAATTTAACTGTTTATATTTGTCAGCGCCACATGAAACACTAATATAATTAAAAACCTACAGTATTCCAGTATATAGAATAATTTTGTATAAAGGAATTAATATAACATGATTCATGTAGCCATTAATAATTATATGCAATATGTTTTCAAGGTCAAACATTCTCACCCTTAACAGTCCTAATTATGAGCCCTGGTGGTGCAGTGGTTAGAGTGCAGTACTGCAGGCTACTTATGCTGACTGCTGGCTGCCTGTAATTTGGCAGTTCAAATCTCAGCAGGCTCAAGGTTGACTCAGCCTTCCATCCTTCTGAGGTTGGTAAAATGAAGACCCAAGAGTGTTGGGGGGAATATGCTGACTCTGTAAACCACTTAAAGAGGGCTGTAAAAGCACCGTGAAGCAGTATATAAGTGCTATTGCTATTAAAACAAGAAAGTGTTCAAATTTAATTGACAGTGCCAGAAGAAGCCAAGAAGGACCATCCCGACCTATTTTACAATTGCAGTAACTCATCTGAGTTTGGATAATTTTTAATAGAGTTAACTATCACCTAAGAACAAAACAGCATTTCAGGGCCTTAACATTTCAATGTGAAACATTCCTGCATACTTCAATATTTTGACCAAAACCTGTTCTAGAGCAGTGATGGAGAACCATTTAGGCACCAGGTGCTGAAAGCATGCATCTGCGCACATAGCCAAAATGCAACACATGCGCACACCATGTGCATACCCAAAATGCAACATGCATGCACACCCTGTGCATACACCCTGTCCCCCATACATGAGCAGCAGAGACCCAAAGACCAGCTGGCTGGTGGGAGGCGTGAACGCATGCACAGCAGAGCTGAGGCAATAGCGCACATGCCCACAGAGAGGGCTCTGTGTGCCACCTGTGGCATATGTGCCATAGGTTCGCCACTGTTCTAGAGTGCGCTAAAAATTAAGCTAATAAAATAAATACTCTTGTCCACATTGGAAAATGAAGTGAAGCAAGTTAATTATTTTTAAATCTCTCCTATTTGCCCAACATTCATCTCTAAATAATCATAAATTCACATCATCAAGGAAAAAAGCAAAAATGCAATAAGAGTATATTTGCTTTATTATAAGAAAAAAGGAAAGGGAGGGTGGAGCTGGTGTCACGACAATACGGCATGCGATCTTGGTGGTCCAAGATCGCTGCCGATATCTTTGCTCCTGTACGGTCCAAACGGATCTAAACCATCCCGAAGAGACGGTGAATGTAAAGAGCGCATCCTGGCGATTCCAGGGATATCGCAAAGTCCCTAGTAGATCCAGGAGAAGCTATTTTTGCCAATGGCAAAAAGGCAGCCATGAAAGCTGCTGAAGTTGGGACAGCTCCGAGATGGAAGGGAACAGAAAGAGAGAGTGTGCCAGTTTGGTGAGAACCTTTTTTTATATATATTGTAAGACTTGAAAGGACACCCTAAAGAAAAGAAAGAATCTGTAAAGGTTTTGACAGAAGTGATTTAATGGCTATTTTAAACAAGGAAGTCAAAGTAATAATTCTTTTTTCTTCGTTGTTGGATTTTTATATATGATTTTATATTTTGAAACTGGACTGATTTCTTTTTCTTCTTGTTATTTATTCTTTTTTCCTTTTTGATTTTATAACACGTTAAGCTAGAGATTCCTTTTTATGTATTTTTTAAATACTTTTTTTCTTTTTTAGTTAATCCTTATTATATTTTTCCTGGAAAAGGAGAGGGGGAAAGTGAAAGCCTAAAGGAAACTTTTTAGCACTGCCAACTAGAGCTTGAAGTATTTCTGTTTTTTCTTTAACCAGACAAAGCTTGAAGAAAGAATTTGAAACTTTGTTTCAAGGACATTGCCTGGATGGATAAAGATAGAGGGAAGAGCACCTGAGAGTATTATTGGCAGTGCTCTGCTGGGTTTCTATCAACAGTTGGAGTCTGGTGCTGAAACTTTAGGAAAAAAAAGGTCGATAAAGTTTTTTGTGAGGAAGAGAGAAGAGAAGCTATATATAAGAGCCTTGGATAAATTAAATAAAGTCAGTGTACTCTTTTTATTTTTTTTCTAAGGCTGTGCTATCTCCCCCTTCTCAGTTTATTCTTTTTTTTCTGGTAATAGATATTTGGACTTTTTGGCTTTTGGACTTGGCTTTCTGGAACTTGTCTACTTTTCATATTGGTTCTTTTTGGTCCTTTTTATGTTATCTTTTTATATTGGAGATCTCTTTAATTGCGATTAAGGTGTTGAAGAACCTGAAAGAATTTTTTTTCTTTCTTTTTAGCTTTTGCCTTTCTTTGGGACTTTACAACTTTCCTTTTTCGTGTTTGTTTATGATGTCCTTATGCTCCTTTTTTTTTCAAACTCTTGAATTTTTATTGTTCAATCTACTAATCGATTAGAGATTAGGCATACAAGAGCCTGAAGAAATGTTTTCCCTTTTTGCTTTTTAATTATTATTACGTTATTTGCGTTTTATTTTTTTCAACTATTTTACTTGAATTATAGCTGGTTATTATAACTGGATTAGGCCTAGAGATTATGAAGATTTTGAATTTTTCCAAAATGAGTAGGAAGTTAACAGCTCCTGGTTTTCTTTCAACTTCTGCTTCCTCCTCTCACCATCTGGAGGACACGCTCAATACCAGGATAATGTTAAAGCAAGAAAAAGAACAAGAAAAAGTGACCCTGGCAGATGATTATGACAAGCGAATTCAAAATATTCCAAACAGATCAAAGGGAATATTGAAAGAAATTAGGAGAACATTGAACAGGGAACCTTGAACAAAGATCATGAACAAAGAATAGGGAAAACTGATGAAAAAGTGGAGAACATCCAACAATTTATGATGGAAGTTATGACGAGAGTCTCCAAGAAATTGAAGAAGGTAAACAAAGAGAGAGAAGATCCGGAGACAATGATAACAGATTAACTGTGGTGAATAAGATTAAATAGTGGTTATGCTGAGATGGATATGGACAGATCAGAATTTTTATCTTAGATTTTCAAAATATAGAGGAAGAAAAAGGACAAAAAACTTAGGCTGAGATAATGGACAGGAAATCTGGCAGAAGCTGGAAATAACTCCAAGAGAAGAAAGATGATGATTTGGAAAAGATGAGTTATCGAGTCTTTATAAGATATGTGGATGAGAATAGTTTTACCAGAGAAGTTCATATAAGATTTACCAATAGAAAGCATTAAAACGCAAATTCTGCAAGTGGCGAGAGAGAGACATTGAAATACAAGGATAAGGAGATTGTGCGTCTTGAAACAAGTATCCAGAAGAGTGAGTGAGATGAGAATACCAATTCTTGACAAATTTGCTACTTAAAAAAGAGGTGAATTAAGATGGCTGATCCAGAGTTTTTAATTGTTCACATGGCAAGAACAGAGATACAGAATTGATTCAATTGAAACAGCTGAATCATTTTACGCAGAATTTTTTAAAGAGGAGGAAGAGTCAAAAAAAAAAAATTCACTAGATTTTTAGGGGATTTACCAAATGACACTGGAAGAAGAAGGTGCAGTAGGTGGAAAGGAGGAAGCCAAGGAACCGTGAACTAAGATCGACGAGAGCTGTTAACCTAAATTACAAAATTTTAATGTGGAAGAAAAAAAATCATAATTCAAAATCAATATAAATGGATTTAATTCAGCTGTTAAAGAACAGAAAAGTTTTTCAGTTAATTAGAGAAATTAAAAATTTTGATCATAATTTGGTCTACAAGAAGTTACACATCAAAAGCAACAGAACAATTGCTGAGACAGCCAAAAATTAGGAAAATATTTACCTCTTTGAACAGTGCAAGAAAGAGGAGTGGTCTTGTATATTTAAAGATATTTATCCCAACAAAATTTGATACATACTGATGATTGATGGAAGAATACTAATGTGAATAATAGACAATAATATAAAACACTCCTGATTGCATTTATGCCCCAAAATGATAATTCAAGAAAGAATAAGGAATTTTACAAAAATTACACTATTGAAAATAATTGAAACTGGACTATGCAATATAGTCTGATGGGAGATTTTCAATGGAATTTGAGATAATAAACTGGATTAAACAGCACAGAAAAAACAAAAGCAAAACAGAAAAATCTCCTTTAATTCTTTTTTTTAAATGGGTGGACGAAATAAACTTAAAAAGAATAACATGGAGAGATAGAAATGCTAAAACTAAACAATACACTTTCTATCAAATAGACATTTATCATGGTCCGTATAGATATGATTATGGATGTCAACCAGAATTGGTAACTAATATTTATAGAGGCAAATATTGAAACAAGTACTGTTTCAGACGCACAATCCAAAATGACAATATAAATGGAAAGGACAAAGAAGAAGATCAGCATGGACGTTAAATAAATACTATTTTAAAGGAAAAAGGACTTATGCAGTGGATGGAGAAAGAACTGGTCCCTTTTATTTAGAGAAAAACAAAAAAGAAGATACATCAATCCCGAATGTATGGATACAATGAAAGGCACATGCGCAGAGGCTTGATACTTAAGACTATAGAAAGGAAAAGAAACACCACAAAAAGATCAGCCCTAATAGGCTTAGAGATTGAGATATAAAGGAACTTGAAAAAGAGTTAACAGACAATGCCGAAGAAAAGGATACAAGTTAAAAAATGGATATACTTAAACATAAAATGTGGGTTAATAGAAAGAGTTAACCACAAAAAATAGAGGTGCTAAACAAGAATTATTTTGAAGATGTAAAATAAACCAGGAAGATGGTGAGCATATAAATTGAGAAAAGGAGAAAGAATCAAGGAAATTTTTGCAACTAATAGCATGATCAAGGCCAAGTTGCTTATGTGGTAGCAGAGAAAAGAGGAAATCATTAACAAGACTATTGGAGAAAATTATACCGACAAGAGAATATCGATGAGGAAGGAATCAAAAACAGTAATTTACAGGATGCTACATCTACCCCAGATACCTTCAAAGAGATTGAACATATGTTAGAAAGCAATTATGAACAAATGCATGGAGTTACTGAAGCACTTAAGAAGCAAAATAATGGAAAGACGCCAGACCCAGATGGTGCTTCCAGCAGAATGTTATAAAAGCATTACAAGAAATCGTTGAAACTTCCATTGTTAGAAGTTTATGACCATGAAGTATGTTAAAGAAGAGAATACCCCAAAACATGGTTAGAAGCTTAATTAACACTTATTCCAAAAGTGGAGGCCGATCCCATTACAAATTAAGAATTATAGATCTAATTTTTTTACTAAATGCAGATTATAAAATTTTTGCTTGCATATTGGCAGAAAGACTTTAAAAATATTTAAATAGTTTGTATTCATCCTGATCAAATGGATTTCTGCCAGGAGACAAACTTAAAGACAATATGAGAGTAATTTTGGCACTTTGGAATACTATGAGGCTCATCCTGAAAACAAATGCTTTTGTAATTTCTAGATGCTTCTAGATATTTTGATATTTTCATAGAAGGCATCTGATAATGTGAACTGACGATTCATGTTGTTACTTGCTGGAAGCAGAAGGGCTTTCACTTAAAAAATTTACTCAAGCATAGAAGCTATAATCATAAGCAAACAGCAAAAAAGTAATGATAGAGGGAGAATTTGACAGACTACTGATATACGAAAGGAACAAGACAAGGGGTGCCCAACTGTCACGCCTTGTTTGTTTGTGTAAACCTGGAAGTGTTAAACAGAAATATTAGAGAAGAAAAGACATAAAAAGGATGAAAATTAAAAAGGAAGAATTTAAATTGCAAGCATTTGCAGATGATTTGGTTTTCATCTTGGAAGATCCATGAGAAACAGCACCAAAATTGATGGAAAAGATAGAGACATATGGAAAAGTGGCTGGCTTGAAAATAAATAAAGACAAGATTCTGACAAAGAACATGTTATTAAGACAAAAGGAAGAATTAGCAGACCTATTGAAAATCCAGGTCATGAATAAGATGAAATACTTGGGGATATTAAACATAATTAACATTCAGAGGAATAAACACATCCCATGGTGTAATATTAATACATTTTAGATATAAACTGTTGCAGCCATACCCTTGATCTTTTGCATGGTGTATAAACTTTGGAATTACTGAAGATCAGTCTGACATCCTTACATAACTCCGATGGTGATTCATAGTTTCCTGCTTCTAAGGTTTCTCGCACTGTTGCAAAATCCATTGGTGTATCAATAATGTCTCGGTAATCCTTTTAAAAAGCACAAATGTCAATAATTAACATTAAAAAATAAGGTAATAAGAATAGTGCAGCCACACTGTTATTTAAAAGCTTTTTAAAGATCACAAATCTTTAATCAAACCTTGAAAGTCCAAGAGCAAAATCCACATGTAAAATACCTGATAAATCTTCAAATTTAAATATTTGTTGATTACTTTAAAAAATAGGATAGCCATTCTTCTACTTCAATTTTTAAGAGGAATGTTTCAGTAAAATGCTAACTTTTTTCAATACTCACTGGATACTCAATAAGATCCACTGGTTGGCGAAATGGTTCAGAATCTTCACACTGAAAAATCAGATTTAACAGTTCCTGACACTGCCTCTTCCATGCCTGAATATCATATGACTGAGCTCTGTTACGCAGCCTTCTCTTTGGCTGATGCTCCTGTAATGGCAATTTCAAACAGCTTTTATTATGTTTTTGTTACTATCTTTTATTACATATTTCCTTGCTGAAATTCCAACTCATAATTATCCAGGTTATCCTATAACAATTAGTTTTATAATTATTAAACACATAAATATGTGGTATAAAAAGACAAATATACGTAGATGGGGAGTAGCAGATATGTCATGCAGACTCAAAATCTGAGCTGATTCAACCAATTAAATCAGAAGAGATTTGATTTAGCCTAAAATTAACTCAGCCATATTTATAGTTAGTAAAAGCCTCTCCATGTGATGTGACAGTTAACTGTTCCTTCTAAATGACACAGATTCTTTGGAGATACCATAAAAATATACACCTTTGAGTTTCAGACAGTGAGTGAATGAAAAATATCTCCATTGTGATACTGACTTAGCACATAATTTTTATTTAAAGAGAAGGCCTCACGACCTCCTTTGTAGCAGTTGGAAGAATTAAAATCTTGGTGGTTGGAACACTTGACGGACACCTTGGTCATGACTACAAAGTACTTGTAAGTAGCTCCATATCAGATGTAGGCATAGGGCAGAACTTATTTATTAAATTTATATGACCTGTCTCATTCTGACAAATGACTCTGGCCAGCTGTTCTAAGAACCATGCTTTTAAACATGTTATTAAAGAATTAAATGACAACATTCAGGGGATGATTATTAAATCCACAGATGACATAACACTGTAAGGATCAAATTAACATTTTACAATAGAGAGAACATTTTAAAAAAGCCAGCTTGAATATTGGACTAAAACAGGAAGAAAAGTCTCTGGAGAGAAAGGAAATCAAAGGCAGAAATAAAGCACAGTTACAAACTATCCCACTGTACCATTCCTTAGTTATATCTCTTTTGAGATATTGTGTCAAGTTCTGTACAAAAGAGACATCAATACCCTGAGCAAGTTTATGAAGAAACTAGAAACCAAATCCTAGGAAGGATGATTAAATGAACTGAATATCATTCAATCTAAAAAAGACACAGAGATGCATGCTATTTTCTATTGCCCTAGAGGGCAGAACCAGAACTAATGGATTGAAATTAGAAAAATATCTTGACTGTAAGACCCAAAGGTACTTTTTCAAGAGGCAAATGGACTACTTGTTTGTTTTTTTTCCAAGTTGCCTCTTGGAAAAGCACCTTTGGGACAACCATGACCTGGATGAATGAGAATCTCCACAGATACTTGACTGTAAGAGTTATAAACCAGTGGAAAAATTTGCCTTCCCAGGCACTTTCAAAGAGAAATATCAAAAGCAAGGCAACAACCTCAGAAAACAAGGATCATTTGGACTTCTGAAAATATCTTAAATGCTAGTAGGATAACATAACATGAAAACTTATTAAAATAACTCTCCTACACAGCCTAAAGCTATAGCAAGTGTAATTAAGACAGTGTTATGTTTGGTTACTGTTTATTGGGTACCTGATACTGGTTCACACTTTTATCCTTCCCTGGATTCATGAATCTTGTTCTATAATAACTCTGTTTATACTCATCCCTTAACAGTCGTGCTGCCTCTTCTATGTTCCCAAACTCTGTTTCACCAGGCAGAAGCTGGATAGTCAGCTGTTGCAATGTCTTTGTGGAAGTTACATTGAGTAAGGATTAACTTCTGAGATTACTTCTAATACGATCATCTTCTGTGCTTTTGGTACATAGAACTAGTCAAATGATTGTGATATGGAACAGGTGGGTTATTCATGCTATGTGAGCCCTCCTATGCCAAATTTTATTTTACTTATTTTTTGCTGCCCATCTCCTTTACAAGGTGACTCTGGAAGCTTAACAGGTTATAAATGCACATTATCAAATCAGAAATACAGATTTAGAACAAAAATTACCTTCCTCTTTCTTGTGGAAGTTCCTGGCATGTCAGCATCTTTTTCTTCTTCCTTTGAGCAACAAAATATCCATTATATGATGTAGAAACATTCAGCATTTGAAAAATATTTCACTTTGACACAACCTTATTGTTCCTTCTTAAATTTATATCAAGGAATTATGTGCTTCTTTGTTTTTATTGTGTGCTAAAACATATATGGCAACTGCACAACCCATTGATTGTAATCCAGTTATTTTTGTCCATGATAAATTTGCTTCTGTCAATGCAACAGAATCTCATATCCCCTCCAATCCATCCATCTATCCATCCATCCGGATGAGTAAATGGATGTCAAATGTTTTTGGAGAGAAATTATCACTGCACAATAAAATTCTGCTTGTCTATCACGAGGCACAGCACACATTTTGCTAAAATTGGTTCTATTAGATTCAGCATTTCTCACTTCTCTGTGAATATGATGCCAATGCTTCAAACGTACAAATTATACAATCCATTTTGTAAGGTTTAAGCAGAAATGGAAAAAACATTGTGATAAAAACTGAACAAAAAAGCAAAGCAAAACATAATGATCACCATGAGGTAAAAAAGATGTTGAGACTCTAGAAAGAGTGCAGAAAAGATAATTAGGGGACTGGAGGCTAAAACATATAAATAACGGTTGCTGGAATTGGGCATGTTTAGTTTAATAAAAAGAAAGACCATAGGTTGACATGATTCCCTTATCTCAGGGGTTGCCACAAAGAAGAGCTATCCTTCAAAGCCATCTGAGGACAGGACAAGCAGCAATGGATGGAAACTAATCAAGGAAAGAACCAACTGAGAACTACAGAGGAATTTCCTGACAGTTAGGACAATTAATCAGTGGAATACTTTCCTCCAGAAGTTGGGAATGCTCCAACACTGGAAATATTTAAAAAGAGATTGGACAACCATTTGTCTGAAATGCCATAGGCTTTGAGCAGAGGTTTGGACTAGAAGACCCCCAAGATCCCTTCCTACTCTGTTATAGTAAAATAAGGGAATGCCTTCCTAAAGTTTCAACATGTGGATTCTAGAAACTAGTTTATGGCTAAAAATAACGTGTCTTTGATACTAATCTAGTTTTCTTTATACCATCATAAAGAATAATAAAGCAATAATTCATCTGCAATGATTGACTATGTGAAAATAAAAACTGACTATGACTATGTGAACATGAAAATTGCAGCATCACAATAAACATTCAGGTTTCTTCCAATTTTATAATATATAAACAAGCTCAATATTAATTCTGGGATTCTATAAAGCCAATTTTTTAAAAGTACATGACAAATTAAAGCCATTTTTGAGTTTAAAGTTTCTATGCTCTTTAAAATTTGAGATTCTTACAAATGCCTGTACTAAGTATCAGAGCAATCTGAATGTGTGTGCACGCGGGGGTGCACGGGTGCGTTCTTTGTTCCAAAGTGATGTAGCCTTTGTGTACATCTGCATTTGGAAATTATGGAATTACAGATCATCTCTTCTTTTTTGTTTTACTCTATTCTATCTTCTATCAGAAAGATAAGATTCTAAGAAATAAAATCAGTTTGCAGATAGAACCCCTAAAGCTCATACTTGGAGATGTAATACTAGTTTTACCGACCTACTGCTTATCAACTACCTTGTGCATTAACACAAGTCGCAATGGCTCTGAAAAATCTTTGCAACCAAGATGCACATTTACAACTTTGCAATTTCTGTCACATGTTCATCACTGCAGTCAACTAATGCACAATGTCCTGTACCTGACCCATTTTTTTTAATTTGTTCCCACCTTGCAGAAATTGTTTAGACAAGTGATCTCTTCCTGAGCTGCTTTTCTCCCCAGCACTTCTCCCAAAGGTGCTAAGTGCAAGTTAACAAGCTCAGCTCTGTAACCTTAAATAGCCACCTCACAGCTACTGCTTGTAAGATTTTAATCATGTCACAACTTTGGCTTTTGTTTGCCCAGTGAAGGGGGTGGAGTGGGGGGGTGAGCTAGGCAGACAGTTTCCTTTCTATGTGTATTTCTCATAATGGCCTGCTTACTCTCCTATAATCCCTTCCTTGCTGATTAATGTAAATACAAATATTAATTTCCTTCTTGATAATTATCCAAACTGGGGTGAGCATTCCAGTTAGGTAACAGAAGGTAAGGAAAGCTGAAATAAATTCCTTATCACAGCTGTGGTCATGGGACCTTCTGTTCCAGTTGTAGTCCCTAAACTACCTGTATTCAGATTTGGCACAGTCATACATGTGAACAAGGATTGGACTTACATGACACTATTAACAGGTATTTATAAACGACAACAGCTATCATTCTTATCTAAAGATGTCTTCCTGATACAGATTTTATACTGCATTAAACTTTTGTAATATAGATTGTTGTTTAAGGTATTGTATTTTATTTCTATTGCCAAGTATTAATTTTAGGTTGAAGTATTGGGCTGAAAAACAGAATTTTGAGACAAAACCACCACTTTTCTTTAAAATGTATTGCATGTTGAATTAACTTACCTCTTCTGAATCAGACAAGACTTTTTTCTTCATGGCATTGTAGAGTGGGATTATATCATAACAGGCCTGATCCCTGTTCAAAACAAACACTAGACATTAATGAACTTATCTGCATCCACTACTTTATATTTTTGTACTCCAGTGTAATACAGCATTAAAAAAAAATCTATGTTTCAATAACTGATATATAACTGGTCCAACAGGAAGTTAATATACTTGCAGCAGGTCACTGCTTGAGTTTGTACATGATCACCAAAAGATTCAGCCAAAGGAAAGAAATCAAGTCTTCATGTTTTTTAAAGTGTAATTGAGAAGTAAATATTAAGAATTATTACAAATAAGGCACAAAACAGTCCTTCCAAGAGATGATGTGATAAGTACGCACATTTTTTGCACTATAAGAGGCTCCAGTCCAGACCACAAGATGTACCTAGCTTTTGGGGAAGAAAACAAGGAGGAAAAATCTGCTTCCTTGCAGCAAACAACCTGGTCAGCTTCAGTACAGCCTGATTTAGCACGAGCAGCTGATTGGCAGTTGGATTGGCCTCCTGGAATACCACTGATCAGCTGTTCCAGGCTGCAGGGATCATGGCTGTCCATCGCCACCATCACTGCTGATTGCCGCCACCTATTGCCACCTCTGCGCACCCCATTTTTAGCCTCCACACGTCCCTTTTTCAAGCCTCTGTGCATCTAATTTTTGGCCTCTGTGCACTCAATTTTCACCCTCTGCGCATCCCATTTTTGGCCTGTTCCAGGTGGCAGTGATTGGAACGGGTTGAAAACAGCCACACAGAGCTCAAAATGGGATGCAGAGGACAAAAACAGGACGCACAGAGGCCGAAAATTGGGCATGCGGCATTGGCGATCTGCAGCCTGGAACTGATTGGCGTTGTTCCGGGAGGCTGATCCAACTGCCAATCAGCTACTCATGCTAATTCAGGCTGAAGCTGACCAGGCTGTTTGCTGCAAGAAGGAAAATTGCTGGGAGGCAAAGGCCAGAGGTTGAGGGCCAGTGGGTTGGCGGGGCTTCGGCAACATTCGCTCTGTAAGGCGCACATATTTCCACCCAGTTTTTTGGGGGTGCATCTTATAGTGCGAAAAATATGGTAATATTGAATGAAAAAAACAACAACAACTGAGTTATGGGCAAACATGGAAATTCCAGTAGCAAGACACTACAATAATAATATTGCCAAAGATGCTAGAGTAATCAGGAATGATCTTCAAAAGTATTGCTCAGCAAATGTGAATACCAGCAATATTTGCCTCTGAAAAACACTAAAAATAACCTAGTCTTTTTTTATAATCCCTTTTAACAAAAAAGGAAGCCTGTGTGCATTTTAAGGGTAGAGGTCCTATGGAATCATAAATTCATCCCGAGATTTAAGAAAGAATGGTGAAAGAAGCATTTGATTCACATGAAAACTTTTCACCAAAAAAAAACCCCTAATTTGAAAAAACTGTATTCAGAGCTTTAACATTAAAAATTAGATATAGAAATTAAAGATAGGGAAAAAAACTGTAGGAATTACTCTGAAAATTGTCTATAATTATGAAGATTAAACTAAACAAAAAAAATAAAGCAAAGCAAAAACAATCATTCCACTCTCTACTATGGAATGTCAGTAGTCAAAAGCACTGCTTGGTAAATCAGATATTCTTCGTGTGGAAACATAGTAAAATTCTTGATAATTTTTATCTTAAATAGAATGAAAAGTAGCTTATTCACAAGTTTGGATAATTTCGTATTTCATGACGCTGATGTGCATACACTAGCCAATATGTGATGGAAGACAAAAATCCAAGTGGGTCCTTAGTAAATATTTATACATTCAAGTTATACATGAAGTCTTTTGATAACAATAATGTGTTTTAATCTCCAATAGCTGCGCCCTGTGAGGAAATGGAAGCTACTTCAAAAGAGGAAGAGAAAATGCAGAAATTAATTCATTAGTATTCCTTATGTCTCAAAGTACACTGATCATAATCTGCATTACTCAGAATTGAAGGCTTTGAGACTTTCAAAATGGATAAGGGTGACAGTTACTCCACCTGAAGTTGACTTGCTATTCGCAACTTTTATTTAATCATAAATATTGAAAGATAGAATGCTGCAGGTGCAGTAGTAAAAGATGAACCAATTCCATTCAGTTGTGGAAAATGTGTGAGACTCACTAATTCAAGAAGCTCAAGAAATCCTTCATAAAGCAGCATCTTCATCCTTCACCAGAGGTGGTGCTATTGTGATATATATTAAACAAAAGTGCAAAGAGCAATAATCATTAAGTATCCAGGAGGAATAAAGAGATGGTTTCAGAAATTTGTGCTTTAAGAGCAGAAAAAACAGCACTGTAGATACTGTGTGTCTTGATGAGTTAAAGGCTTGTGCTACACTAAAATCTGAATCTGCTGAGCCTAAGAAATTTAATGAAGAAGTTGTGACAGAAGAATAACCTATAACATCAAGAAAATAAAACATACTATTATAGCAAATTCATACTAGATTTCATAGTCCAAAGATGTGATCTAGTTCAGTCTGTATCCATTCAGTGGTGGTGATGAAGTGGAATAATCTGTATAATAGTCCTGGATATTGATTCTGGACAAGACCAAATAATTATTTGATTCTACTACTATTAAATCGAAGGAGTTTCTGAATAAATAGTAACATCTTATCTTTTCTCTTTCCTCTAATATTGAAGGAAAGAGGACATTTCTTGAAGCTCTAAATTTGACTGTGAGAGACAAATCTGGAGCAAAAAAAGCCTTTGATTAATGTCTGTATGAATTATCTCAGTTTACCTGACTGCAAGTGTTTCAAGTGCTAGTATACCCAAGGTATTCATCAGCAGTTAGTGCATTCTATCCTTTTTAAACATAAATATTATAAAATATAAATACATAAAATATACAACTCCTACACAAATTAAAAATGTTAAATTATATTAAAATTTGTTCTCTGAACTTTATTAACTTACTTTATGAAGTGCAGCAAAAGATCTGTGACAAATTTGGCAGACTTGACAATAGGACTTCCTGGTTCATTGAATGTCCGTGTATTATATTCTATATACCTAACTTCCCACATAAGGGAAGAAAGTCGCCTTTGAATTTAAACAAAAACCAGTATTACTCTCCATTTAAAATATTGTTAGAAGTTAAAAAAAAACAATTTTAGCTACTTATGATACAAATGTTTAATGAATTATTTTGTTTTCCTTTAATTACTAACAACTTGGAATATAACTATATATTTATTTATATATAACAAAAATTAGGAAATCCAAGAAAAATGTAGGTATATGTTTTGACTTTCCTGAGACATACAAAATCATTACATAGTTCCTAAAATATAAAAAGAATAAAATTTGAAAATAAAAAGTTTTCAAGAAAAATGTGGATTGGAAATACTATAAAGCTAATATCTGGTAAACGAATAACATTTCTCAGCACTCTTTAGGAGCACTGATAATGTTACCTAGTTTGGGTAATGAAACATCTGCAAGAAAACAAGCAAGCTCAGAGAATAGCAAGGACCCCTCCTTTCAATCCTGAGCTACAAATATTCTTCTTTATTGGTGACAACATTTCCTGTTTGAAGTGCCAGCACTAAAAGTGTTCTCCTAATAGCCAGAAGAAGAAAATATATGTGCAAATATAAACAGCTTCAAGTGCTCTTGAATACTATTTGTTAAAATTCTCAAAGTGCATTAAAGGGAGCAGTTCAAAAGGGACTTTTGAGATTGTGCAAAGCTGGTATAAAACAGTTTTCTGAAAATACTGTTAATGCAGTTTCTTAGGTAAATGACATTAGGTTGCTAAATAAAGTTAGAGAACAGAGCTTTCACTGCCTACATTTTCATTTAATCATTTTTGTATCAATAGACTTTACAATTTAAAAACATTCTTTACTAAACCTTAACAGACAAACTAGTTTCAGGATAAAAAACTGGCAATATAAGTTAGTCTACCTAAGACATTTGGGAGGAAAACCAAATAAAAAGCATACATAAAAATTATTGTCTTCACCAATTTTTGGAACGTCATTAATGAGGAAATGCAACAAACTTCCTTAAGAATGAAATTCTAAAACTTTAACAGGATAACTGAAATAGTCTTCTTCCTAATATTAATTTTTAAGCAGCTTCAAAACATTGCTTTTAAGATCAATGGATACTAAAAATCACATGGGGAAAAATTAAATACAGGGTCAAGAATATCTCTACATGATATTGTGGCAAATACTTTAGTAAATCTATGCTGTAAACCAGAGGTATCAAACACGTGGCTCATGGGCCAGATATTGCCCATGTAGGCCACACCCATCCCAGCTCTGCAAAGGCAAAAATAATCCAGATATGTCACAGTGTGGCCTGCAATGCAATTGGGTTTGACACCTCTGCTGTAGATCAATAATAAATGTTTTCATAATGCATATAAACCAAGTGGCATAAACAAAGTTTGAATAAAATGAACTTTAGAACAAACCTGTAAAATCTATTTTCCAATCTCTGCTTAATTGTACTGAGATCAGTGGGGTATGCAACAACAGTGCAGTACATTGGATAAGCCTGGAAATCCACTGGTGCCACAAAAGCAGAAGCAATATCTACAATAAAATGTTCTTAGATTTCAGAAAAACAATGTTTTTACAAATAAATAAACAAATGTATGTATGCTAAAGCAACAAGAGAATTAAACACATCCAGATTTGGATTTTATAACTATCTGATATAAGAAAAAAGTTACTTGCCCACCGAGGTGGCAGTATTCATCCAACCTTGATGATCCACAAGGCTTAGCAGAGTTGGTTGTGTTAACATTGGATGGGACAAACTTCCAGGGATGAAGGTTAGATTGGGACATAGTACAGAACTTGGAAAAAGGAACTGCAAATATTTTCTTTATAATGCCAAGAAGACCATATGGACACTTCCATGTAAGTTAGCAGGACTTAAATTTGATTTGAAATTTGATTTGATTTGATATTCATTTAGAGATTGTGTGTGTGTGTGTATTGTGTTGCTTCTGCCACACTAAAATTATTACCTAAAGTCATCAGTTGATTTATTCCTGAAATAATTCTTTCACATTCATCATCACGAGTTCTGGAACCCCATTCTCCATCCAGAGGTTTGTATATTAAAGATCTGCTTTCATTATTAGTTAAAGGAACACTAGTTCCAAGTTCCTCCGGAAACACAGCTGTAATAAAGCATGAGGTATAATAGTAATTATTAATACAAAATGCATTTAAGGAAATGCAATGTTGTCAATATTATCTCAATAATAATAATAATAATAGCCAAGTGATAGAAATATTCCAACTGCATTCAACATATACATCTCTATTATCCAACCTCTGCCATTAACATACAATTTAATCAAATTTTCATCTTAAAATAAAGGTGGAAGGTAACTCTTTAAGAAGGAAATATTAATAGAGTCTAGGTATTAAATTGCATAACTTTATTAAATTTACATGACTGCCATCTCGCTGTCCAAGGCAATTCTGAGCAGCTTACAATATAGTAAAAATAGAAGTATAAAAACAATCAAAATCGTATGCTTTCCCACTCAAAATTACAATAAACTACACTGTTGATATTCCACATTTATGCCATGAAAAATGTTCCTATTAAAGAGAACCTCATAGACTGGAAAAGGGGAATTTTAGGATGTACGTAGCCTTGAAGCTGGAATATGTTCCTCCCTGTATTAAAACTAAACTATGCTTTCTTTTTTAAAGCAACAACAAAGTTAAAAATGATGTAAGTCATGCTATTCAAATATGTTTAAATCTATATGTTTTACAAGGTATTGCAGGATGAAACATATCCAAACAAATTATCTCAATTTGAAACAAATATACTGTTAAATATTATTTCCAAAAACTTTGGCATCTGATGATAAGTACTGAGGACTTTGGATAAAGTGGTTAAAAACAGCCCTAGATTCTCCTAGCATTAAGAAAGAGGATCTCCACTTTGTCAAGTCAATGGCGAAGCCTTCCAGATTTTGTTTGTCCTCTGCACGATCTGATCTGCTTTACCCAACTCCCAACTTAGAGATTGCCCAGTGTGTGGTTCCTGACAACGAATCACATCTAACTGTTTCTGGCTGAGCAAGTTTGTGTGTTTCTCTCTACTTGAAAATTTACTCACTATGAGAAATCTACAGAAGCCTCCTACTTAATTCTCAATCAAGAATCATGAGAGGTGGCTTCCAGTTGAAGCACTACAGAGCAGGATACTCTGGGCAAAGCCTGAAGGAACTAACAACTTACCTAGTGGGGAAAATTTCTGCAGTACCCCTTCTCCACTTGTGTAGAAGATACGCACAAATCCAATTATTCTCTTGAGAAAATGGGGAGAAATGGCTCCCTGTACGCTCTCCAGAGAAATGAATATCAAGGTTTAAAATGTAAATAATATGCAAAGTTGTTATCCTACTCCTATGGTCCCACAGGAGCTGTATTTGATCCTTAGGCCAAATTCAGTTTATCATTTCTGATTAAAAGAGATCCCTTAATAGCCCAAAGGATAACAATAGCAGACAAAAAAGAAATGTAGTTCGGAAAGATCGTAATTTTTCAACTTTAAATAACGTAAAGTACTCTTTAGAACTTATAATGAATCATTGTTCCTTCAGAACAACAGTTCCTACACCTCTACATATGAGGTGCTGAATTATGGGATTCTTTCTGTAAAAATGTACGAATTCTTTTAATTAGTGATCTATTTATGAACAGGTTTCTATGTTTCATTTGCCATATTTACCAAGGAAAATATACTTCCCTTGTAATTTTATAACTGAAGAGACTATACCGATAGCAGCATAACAATTCTTTATCATTTTCCAGCAACTAATCAGGCTGATGAAGATAAAAACAATACAGGACCAGAATTTTGGGCTTAACCAATAAGCCCAGCCAACTTATGTGTGGGTTTTCACACAAATTGCCTTTTAGGCAGTTTATGAACCATACAAATCTAAATAAACAAAACAGGGGCTTAACAATTGAAATTATTATTTTTTTCCTACTGCTTCTAATTTAGTGTCAAATTCCTGGCCCATGGGCCGGATGTACCTCATGTTGGCCCCAACCCTGCCTGGTTTAGCAAAGGGGGAAAAAGTCCTGATACGTCATGTGACGCTGCAGGTTTGACACCCCTGTTCTAAAGAGTTCACAATACTTTTGCCCAATGAACCTCAACAGTCCTGAAAACCAGAAGCATTAAAAAAAATGCAATTATTGAATTTTCCCACAATCATTTCATTAACCAAAACTAGTTCTATCTTTTAAAGAAAAATCAGTTTTTTAAATTATAACATCTGCAGACATTAAGTTCTATATCCTCTTTCTGTACATCTTGGAGAAAGCAGGCACATACCATTGTTTGGTATAGGCTCCATATCCCATGGGCTCATTTTCTCAGTATCTCCATTGTCCCAACTTCAAGGAAAAAAAGATAAAAAAACATTTTGGACAATATTATTTATCTAAATATTTATTGATAATACATTTTGCCAATTTTAAACAGTAGGTATCAATTATTGCAATGACATTTATCAGTTTACAGTTAAATGCACTTTATTTTTTTTAAAAAAACAGAGAAATTAAATATTGCTGTATTGGCAATATACTAACCAGACATTGTAGCACTGAAACAAGCTGTCAGGATAATCAGGCTGAAGAGGTTCTTGACTTTCTATTGTTCCGAACCACCATGCATCATCAATTACTGATCTAAATCGATCACCTGGACAGGCATACCAAACTATATAATTAACTATCTTTATATGCATTATTATTTTTAATATAGGTTTGATTCATTCAATTAAAAACTCAAATCTGTTACAAAGGTAAATTGAGTTGATCCAGAAACATTATTTTAATAAACAAGGAAAATTTTCTAAGTATACAATTCTCTGTGACTGAGGGTGATTGTGCCTTTGCCATGACACTATTCTGCAACATGAATTATACATTAGAGAGATTTTCTATGTTTATGGCTTCTACCAGGTATCTATAAATAGAAGATAAGATATTATAAGGTCTTTTCATGTTGAGACTACCATCCATACTCCTTTTTCATAATTTAAAATGCAAAGGAATAGAATAGCTTTACATCTAAATAAAAAAGAGGTAGAACAGATTTTAAAAAATAATTTGTTTGGGGTATAATTTATCATCAACAAGACAGATGAACAGTACCAATGGGAAATCCACACTTAATTATTTTGCCATTATACAACTTTATTTTGCAACCATTCAAGCATCTGATTGAATACCAATTTTCCCACTGATATTTTGTGCTTATACAGAAAAGTAATAGTGCAGTCCTACTAGTTAGTATACTGTACGCTATAAAAAGCTATTTTAATTCCGTGTAATATTTTCAAGCGTGGGTACTTCTAACTTTTGATTTATTAACTTAAGTTTTCAAAGTTTTTTAAAATATCCAAGAGACCCAGTGGTGGGATTCAAAATTTTTTACCGCTGGTTCTATGAGCATGGCTTATTTGGTGGGCGTGGCTTGGTGGTCAGGTGACTGGGTGTGCTTGGTGGTCATGTGACTGGGGGGGTGGCTTGGTGGTCATGTGACTGGGTAGGCATGGCCAACTCAATGTCACTCATGTCAAGGGATGCCTCATCTGGCCCCTCCTCTCCCAGCGATTCCTTGTCACACCCAGCCTCAACGTTATCTATAGTTTTGTAAAAATGTTCACCTTTTTCTGACTTTATTATCTACATTCTACAGATGTACTTCCATGGACCACTGAAAGGAGGAAATGGCTCACATGCTTTGCCCAAGAGTGTGATTAGCAACAGGCTTTTAAGGGGCTGCCAGAAAGAAGGGAAGCAATGTATTTTCCAAAGCACCAGAAGGCAAACTAGAAGCAATGGATGGAAACTGAACAGAGAGAAGCAACCTAAAACTAAGGAGAAACTTCCTTTGAGTGAGAACAATTAACCAGTGGAACTGCCTGTCTCCAGAACTTCTGGGTGCTCAATCACTGGAATTTTTTAAGAAAAGACTGGACTGCCATTTCTTTGAAATGGTATAAGGTTCCCTCCACAGCCCCTTCTAAGTGTTAATCTGTTCTTCTAACACCTCTATTCAGGACCCTCGCAGCCTCCAGGCACTGGGGGATCATCTGGATGGCCTCACCTGACTGACTGGTCCTGCCCTCTGTCTTGTCAAAAGCAGCAGCCATAGACCCTGCTCAGCCAGGCAATTTCATTCACGTGTTGGCAGAATGTGTGAATGCTGTGAAGGTCTAGGCAGGGGGAACTGGCTCCACCTCAACTCAAACAAAAGGTTTTTTTTAGCCCACCTGCACCTGGACTGCTGCCCTCTTTTAAATCCTCCCCCAAGTCAGAGGAAACTTTGTCTCTTCTGGATGTTGCTGCCTACAGTTTGAGGAGCAAAGACAAGCTGGACTTTCTCCATCCTATCTCCTTGCAATGTCCCAACACACAGCCCCGGGAGTTCCCGCTCTCCCTTTCGGGGCACCTCTACCACTGCTCGCTGTACCATGGCCACTACGTGGTAGGGAGAGCTGGGAGAGCGCATGTGATGGCTTAGCCAGCCAGCCAAGCCCGGGGATGGCAGGGGGAGGCCCGGCAAAGTCCGGGACTGCAGGGGAGGGGCTAAAAAGACTTGCAGGCTTACCTGTGAGCAGGCAGATCAGGGCTGCTCAGTTGGGGTGCAGGCACCACATGGGGAAGGCAGGTTAGAAAGGCAAGCCATGAGGACCCAGCATGCTGCATAGGAGGGGAGGAGTGACTGGGCAAGACAAGCGGCGGGCAGGCGAGGGAGCATTGGGTGGGCTGGGCAAGCGAGTGGTGACTGGGCGACCCGGTCAGGGGCATGGCCAGCCAGAAGTTACTACCAGTTCGGCGACACCAAATCACCGCTACCGGTTCTCCCAAACCAGTGCAAACCAGTTAAATACCACCTCTAAAGAGACCTTTTTTTTCTTTGATCCAACAAGTTTAGCATTTTATTTGTTAAAATGTTGTTTATGAAATATAAAGATAAAACCAACTCAAATAAAGAAAAACCATAAAACTAAATTGAACACTGAGAACTATTCATGAAGAAACCACGTAAGACTTTTTTTCAGAAGAACAACAGAAATGGGGCAATCTCATAGGGTTGATGTTCCAAAGGGTGGGGCCATAGCAAAAAAGATCCTGCCAGATGGAACTCCTTAGTAGATAGGATACCCATCCTCCTCAACCTGTGGGAATGAGTAGATATAATAGGGAAGGGGCACTCCCTCAAATAACCTATTCTCATGACCAGATTTAAAGATCAAAACCTGATGTAATTAATTTTTTAAAAGCAAGTTTTTAAACTGGCTGGGTGATTTTCCAGTATGAGAGACAGTAAAGGAGTAAGTAGAAAGAAGAAAATTAAGTGGGGTCTCCAGTGACAGTGAAATCTGAATGCTATAAATTTTATGTCTGAAAATATTAAACATTTATACTACTTATTCCAGATATGTATGGCAACAGCCTGCTATTTCTAATCAAAGAACTATAACTGGAAACAAAAACATTATTCACTTGATAATATAATGAAAACTTTTATGGCAAGCATTTCTCGAAAGAGCAAGGATTTTTAATCTTGTTGTCTGAACTTCTAACACATGGAAAACTGTGAGGATCCAAACACATGGAAAAGGGTAGGTATTTATCCTACATTCTATTGAAAACACAGGGAATTTTGACCATGAAATCACTGAAATGTATTCCAGAGCACCTACCTATATTCCATCTTCTGTGCTTTGCATCATCAAACTGCTGTCTTAAGACTAGGAAATCTATCACATCTGGCATATCATGATACCTAGATATAATGAAAATGAAATAGTATGAAAAATGTGTTACCTATCATAAATACTTTGGAGAACTCATCCATTCAAAGACATTATCAAGGAATAGTGGAACAATCACAACTAATTTCAATTTTTTAAACTAGAGACTAAAGCATATGTTTGATAGCAAAGTTCAATGAAAAAGCAGCTAAATGTGTTGTTTTCTTGGGGGTGGGGGATGAAAGGAAAAACTATAGCTAACTTTTTGCCATTTATCATTTCTAATCCAAAATTTGGCTAGCAGCCAGTTTGTTTTTTCCAGCAAGAACTCCTTGTCTATAGATATCAACTCTAGATAGGAATAATAGCTTTTTCTGTCTATTATCTTTTCCCTGACCATTCACAAACTTGAGTTCTCAAACCAGCTATTATTCTAATTCTATCCTTAGTTATACATTTTCAGCCTAGAGATATTCTATTATTAGAGAAAAGTTCTGTAGATGAAATCTAACGTTGTACAATAGACATGTCTAGTCATGCAAGAATGGAAAATTCATTTCAGAGATTTTCATCCCCCAAAGCAAGAATATTAAGGGCTGCAAGAAGAATAGAAATCCATCCTGCTGAGAGTTCCCTCTGTATTGGGAGATAGGCATAATAATTACAATCAAATAAAGCTTCTTAAAGCACATTTTAGACATTTGCTTTAATAAACAATGCTCTCAAGTACACTTCTATCATCAACCGGTAATTGCCTGAATCCAATTCTGTCTATGATAAACTGAGGGCTTAACAACATTTTTTAGGTGCTGTTTGCTGCTCCCCAAAAATGATCCCCCAGATCCCTCAAAGATTTCAGTAATCTCACCTGAGATTATTAAAGACTTCAGCATTTTAAATAAAAATTAAAGTATGTTTTATTAAATGTGGGGATACCTTGAACCATTTAGGCATATTCTGAACATCATACTGTTAACTTAAGTAGATAATAAAATAACCCAGTTATGTTTATTCCATTTAACTATCATAGCGAGATCAGATTCTCTTCCCAGTCTGTTTCCCAAATGTATCCTGGAGGGTTGAAATGCATTGGGGGGATGGAGGTGAGGAAGCACAGAATGGAAACTCTCCTTGTGTAATTAGATATTCTCAAATCTCCAAAACATCATCCCAAATTTATTATTTAAGCTCATTAAGTGAAATTAATTTTAGAAACATGTTTTATTTTGAATATATATAAAACATGTTGCAAAGGTGTATATGTGGGACATGAGATGAGAGAGAAAGAGACAGAGACACATAAATAAAATTGTATATATGACCATTGATTTTTCTTACTTCATTGTAAATGATCCTCCAGTCAATTTACCCGTATCGGGGTCAAGAAAAGCAAGTTTAAGGCAACAAAGTGTAGGCAACCCAACTTCATATTTTATTCCAACTATTTTCATTAACTCTTGTTCCTTAAACAAAAATAAAAATATTGACAGTAATTTACCATGATTTTCAGGTGGAAAAAAAAAGGAGGGGGAGAAAAAGAAGAGATTCGTGTAACTTACACCTCTGAATTAAACAGAAAAACCAAACAACTAACAGAGCAAGAGCAGCTGATGAACAGTCATATTCTATCCTCCCTTACTAGGAGGTTGCTAATCATTGTGTATGATATCCATCACGATACTTTGGTCAAAAAGTAATCAGACATAAAATGGTACTTAAATATAATAAATATAAATTAATGCAGGACAGTCTATGAACAGCTTCCTTATAAACACATGCAAAATTTTCCAAGATTATGATGTAACATTTTTTCAAAAAATGAGACCAAATATACTTATTATAAGCATTCTGTGATATTCCAGGGGATCTAACTGCAGCGCTGTCTTCAGCCTAAAAACTGGAGAATAATCTTTTCTGTCTTTCTACCTAAACCAGGACAGTGTGTTCGTTGGCTTTAGCTGAATGGAACAAATTTTGGAACAAGTCAGCAAGCCATTTTGCACAGGAGGTATTGAGGGAGCCATTCCAGATCTGAAAGCTGTGGGTGAAAGACTTCAGAGAGCAAATAAGAATTCTGCAAGGGACTCAACATTTGATTTGACTCAGTAGTGGTACTCTATCAGTATTGCTGAATATATGTTGTTATCTACCTGAGGCAATCCCCCATACTGTTTATTTCTAGCATGGTTTCTCTTTTGATCTGGTTTTTAAAAAGTGCAGTCCAGTGTATGACCGAAACAAGATTCACCATTCTATCCCTATCCTTTTGCTTTTCAACTTTGCTCCCTGTTGAATATTAAAATAACATTTCCTTCTTGCCAGAAAACTACTCCCCCAAGATTATTTAGAATTAATTATTCTATTTAGGTTGCACATATAAGTGGTGCTGATAGCATTGCCTTATTATATATACACATGCACAATTACAAATAATCACAAAGCACAATCACACACATAGTTTTAAATAGTTTGCCCATTTCAACCCACTTTTTTTCAGTTTAAGACTAGCTGGGAGTCTCCAACCTAATATTCTATTTTAAAAAACACTCAAACCAGCCATGCCTGAAAATAGAAAAGAGACATGGTCCAAGTAAGAGAACCAAATTATAATATATTAAGGGAGAGGCTTGATTGCAGTGCAAGATCCAGTTCTCCACATGCATAAAGAGGAGCCAGATGATAACTAAAAGCCAGATCAAGCTTGTCCAATTTTAAAATTCTATGGAATTCTATTTGTCACTGGTTCAAGAACTACTTGTTTATTTGATAAGTGTGAGACCACATATGTGAACATCAGATGCTGCATACGTAGAATAGAGGCTATGTTGGACAAAATTTCTATATAGTATGCGCACTGTTTATGATCTTGTATATTCTGATGTAGTCCATGTTGTATTTTGCTACAATGTCATGCTTGAACTTGTTATGTGGCCTTTTTCTGAAGTTCTTCATCCTTTCATCTTTCATCTATTAAATGAAAGATGATCCTTTCATCTATTAAAAAAATTCATTCGCTATCGCTATGCAATGGTTAGTCCATGACTCAAAATTAGCTTTTTTTGTGAAGTTAAAAGTTTTATTACACATAAATGTAGGTAAATAGGAAAGGTTTCTCTTTTGGATAGTGGCACTAATTGTCCCTCTCCTGCTAATATTCACATCCACCAAGCAGAAATTGTAGCTTTTGGGGGTTTTAGCAGCCAGTCAGTTAATATATTGCCTGCCCCAAGCCCCCAATTGTAAATACATCTGTGACTGATGTTGCTGTTTGCAATGCTTTGGTAATATATAGCAAGGCATGGAAAATTATATTAGCAGTGTGACTGAAATTCATTTTCTATCTGTCTATCTGGCAGCCTTGGAGAGTGTAATCAAATAGAAAATTAATCTTGTCTCACATACTTTTTAACTGGTATTCGCATAACACAAAGTATATTGGAAACAAATAGCCTCTATAACAGTTCCTAAAGTAAGAGTTTTCAAAAATGTTCCTAAAATAATCTGTATCCTCTATTTCTGCAATTTGGCAGGCTGCTCGTTGCCATCATTTAATGAGCATCACGCAGGACATTAAGTGAAGACCTCATATGACCACAATGTCTAACTTCCTGTTTACTTCCCCATTGACTTTGCTTGTGGGAAGCCTGCAGGGAAGGTTGCAAATTGCAGTCACGACCACAGGGATGATAAGTACAAAGTCGTCATAACTGCCACTTGTTCAGTGCTGTTGCAAGAGTGGCCAGTGAAAGTGGGCATTAAATGAGGATGACTTATAACTCTTGTACACTTGTAATAGGCCTATTATCTTACTGTTTTGACCTTTCAAACATGATAAAATAATTACCTGGATTGTATGTGAAAATACACATATAGCTAGATCTAAAGGCTGAAACTATGTAGGATACCCATCTGTTAAATCTTATTTCAGTAGGATTTATTCCCAAGTAAGAACCTATAATATCTAAACTTTACATATACAAAGAATGTAAAAAGGAAAGAGCAAGGAGGACACATACCCGTAACTCCATCTTATGCCATGGCTGTTTTTTAGGATTAATGCTATATATTTTGTTTTTCTTTGCCATTAGAACATATGCTTCATGACCTTGCCGGAAATAGTAAACCTTCAGAAATTAAATATCACAATTAATGCATGGAATATCTGTAAATCTAAAAGAACCCAATACTATAACTGAAAGTATCAGCCAAAAGCAGTCATTTTTCAATCTTTCAATTAAAAATAGTAACCTGTTGCCAATTAACCTTTAGAATATTATAATCCTCAGTAGCATTTTATGAAAATACCTTTTGTTGAACAGAATCTATTTGAAGCTTTGTTTAGTTTAGAGCAGCACATTTATGCACATTTTCATTAATAATATAACATAAAGCAGTTACTGTAAATTAACCAAGATTCAATTGTTTGAGCATTTTGTACTTACATGGTTTTTACAGTGCATTATGTTTATTAGCATTCAAAACATCTGAAATAAAATTATCCTAATGTGTGACCACTGACTGATCAGAAGGGTTGATTGTCATATTTTAGAATAATTAGAGCTACATGTGAGGATGAAAAAAAAACAGTGTGTCTTCTTCCTTTGCTCAAAGTCATCACTCACATATAGGAGCATTTATATGGGATTTACAAATATATCCAATGAAAATGTTTCCAAATTTTTGTGTACAAAATAATATATACTAGCCATTTCTATAACAACAAACCTATCTAATCAGCAAAACCAAATTCTCATTTTTTTCATCACAAGCACAAAATCCAGAAGTAATTTCCAAATAGAAACAAAATTATTTGGAGGAGGCAATCAATTTAACTGTCTCTACTTTTTTTCTATGCTGTGGAAAGTAGTATTTCTGTTTGTATTTATTAATCTTTGTAGCCTGCCATTATATATATTAGACTCTATTCCTTCAGATTCTTTAACCTTATAGGGAAAAACACTTTTTAAACATCCATTTTAAAACACTAAACTTTTCTTTAAAAACACTTTTAAACCTCTTAGCTCCCTCTTGTGTTCAAAGAGTAGATTTTTAATAAATCAGTTAATCCTGGCCAGTGAGAATTCATAAAAATTGGAAAATTTAAGCCACTCACAACAAAACAATCCAAAGCTATAGATTATTTAAAAGTAATAAAATAGAGTCACAACTTTCTGTCTTTATATTTCACCATGAAATATACTTCATATGTCATAAAAACAAAGGGAACTCAATTCCTTGTAGTTGAATAGTTGAAAAAGCTTTGGTCTGGAAGAACCTTCCCCTAGGTTGGTCAGTTGGCCAACTTCCAACATGTTCATTGGAAGTTTCCGGTGGCTGATATAATTAATTAAATTTGTGTTTAAAACTTGGAACATTGCCATTTTTCAATATTGTTAATGTTATGGCAAGTTTTCAAAAGGGCACTCACTTTTCAAAGGTACAGTCTTGCTTAGGATGTGTGAATTGAGTCTTGCCTAGGTCCATCACCTGAACTGAAATTAACAGTTTCAGTAATGATTGCCAATGGCTCCCTACTATTTCTTACATTCAACAGGAAGACAACTCAGAGTCTCTTTGGGGGAATACAAAAGGCTGCCACCTCCTTCTTGGCAATTCTTGTTCATAATAGTTTCTTTACTTTATAGCCCACTTTTTTACAAGAAACTCAAGGTAGTTCATTCTGAGATTTCTCTTCATTTTCCCCACAACAACAATGTTGTGAGATTGTTCAAGCTTAGAGACTTGGACTGGCCCAAGTCACCCAGGTGGACTTTAACCTAGGTTTCCTTGCTCACAGGTCATAATGCCAACCAAATTATAATTCTATAATTCTTACTCTACTTTTCTGTCCAGTACTTGCAGGAGAGATACTATCTGGGACCATCCAACGGACAAAAAAAAAAGGCAAAATAAAAGATGCAGAATGAAATAAATGANAAAAAAAAAAAGGCAAAATAAAAGATGCAGAATGAAATAAATGAGGGGGGAAATCAGTTAGTTTTTGAGGAAAATAAATGACAGAGGAAGGAAAATGGGATAGACGTAAGATAGAAAATCCTAAATTAAGTTGAAAGTATAAGGAACAAATAACGAGTTTCCTCTCCAAATGAGAGTACAAAATTAATTATATTACATAGTAGTTGTTCAATTCATGTGGCATCAATATATGTGTTTCAAGAATAGGGGGAGATACAACTATAGCACAACCCTTTGTACAAAGAACTTGATAACCTTTTATTTTAAAATGACCATCAAATTCTGCCTTATTTCAGGATTTAAAAAAAAATAAAGTATTTGATAGAAAGAGAGGAAGCAATTCTTACTTGGCATTTTAATATACTAAAGATGAATGTACAGCCAAGATGATGCATAAAAATAAAAGACAAAGTAAGTACCTCATCTCCCATTTGTGGTACAAAAGGGCATCGTCGAGGAACAGGATCTGTAATCCACACTGAAGGAAGCCATTCTTCCAATGTTAAGCCATTTTCGGTTAGCACCCCCATCGCCAACCTCTAAAGAAATATGCATGTATATCTAAATTAAACTCTAGAACTTCTCATGTAATTTTAAGGTCTGCTTAAGCTTAGCTTTCTCAAAAGCATTTGAATTCAGTTTTAGCAACACAGGAACAAATCTCAGATACACATATTTCTATTTTCTCTTCCAATACAATTATCAGCTACATCATGTAATAGAAATTAAGCATGTTTACTTTTTCATTGCAGCCATATTGGAATAGGAATGGCGGTATGCATGAGACTCATGCATATTAAACCATCACAATCAATTTTCTATTAGCAAAATAAATAAACGCCAATCACATATGAACAGTTTAAGTATTTGATAAAATGTCAGCATGTTAATTGACTAATAACTAAGCATTTACTATATTCCTTCTTTCTATTAAAAAAACAAGAGTTCACCTTGAGAGAACAATATTGAGGGGAAGAGATATTTAGAGGGTTTTGCTAGTTTCATGAACAGAATAAAAGAACATATTGACAAACCCTACACACCTTTCCTTATAGGTGAAGTTTGAATCAAAGATCTTACAAAATGTACACCCCTTAATTTGTAATTTAATACATTAGCTATCTGGATAATTAAAAGTATAATTCATATACATTTACATTAGTGAGGGATAAGCATTAACGATAAAAAGCCTTTTAAATTAGTGTTCTATAATCATAGTACAACCTTTTGTTTCCTTTCTTTCGGTTTCCTTTTCTTTGGAGATGATGGTCCATCTTTATCTTCAATACCTTTTTTCCTTTCTTTTCTGATTTGTTTTTGTCTCTGTTTTTCAGGACCCTCTTCATCTTCTGAGCTGCTCTCTACTTTCTTGGTCTTAATTTTAGGAACTTTCTTTGGTGGTTGCAAATTAATTCCAGCATCTGCTGTCCAGTCCGAGTAATCACTGGAATAATCGCTATAAGTGAAATAATGAGTACATAGTTATGCACTGTCATGCAAATTTAATATCCATCAGAAAAAATATATATTTCAATATGTTACTGAAAAACTAGCTAGGCATACTAGGATGAAACAAGTAATTGTTGTCTTAGTTCTTCTGGAATTAGAATGCATTTAGATTTACTGGATTCTTTCTTTCATAAAGGTTTCTTAAACTCCTTGTTTTACATTTTCTTACTCAAAGTATATTTTATGAATCAGAACAATTAACAAATATCTTACCACTTAAATCTCACATTTAAGTTTAAGCGTATAGTTCCTGATATTCAGTCACTTACCTAGAACTTCCATCACTATGCCATGCTTTTCTTTCATCTTCTGATGTTCCACCACTGGCAACAACAATTTCTCCTTCCTAAGAACAATATAATATTTAGACATTTCTTCTGACATGTTAAAATTTCCTTTAAAAGTAATGAAGTACTTTTAATTTCTTTAATAAATGGACTAAGTACTTCTGAATCCAATTATTCAGTGACTTCATTTCACTCAATTTTGATGCCACCTTGGGTGGCTCACCCCCCCAAAAAAAACAGTAAAATAAACCGTGGTCAATTTATATTAAAAAAGTAACCACCGAACAATTTTCTTGCAGACTAAGAGCTAACCAAATACTGGCTCTTTAATTACTATCCACAAACTCACAACAGATAATTAGCTTATATAATTTATTTTCAAATGTAATTAATACAGAAAAGCTGAAGTGGTTTGGAACCAGAATATCAGAAAGGCCACCTTCTTTGGTATAAATATGGGTATAACATACTGTAAACAACAAGACTTTGGTTACAACATGAAACACATCAAATGCCCATTTCAGGAAAAACACTTCCTACATGGTTTTTGAACCTGGAGTAGAAGGTTCCATAGCACTAGAATTTTTATATTATATGTGATTGATGAGTTCTCTTTTATGTCATTGGTATTTGCTTCTTGAGTTACAATAGTTTTAGTTTAAATCACCTAGTTATATGATCAATAAATAAGTCTTTGCTAAAGGAAGTCAGATTTTCCATGTGTGATATTAGGAAAACAAAGTGTCTCTGAATATTTACTAAATAGCTCTTCCTAAAAAAGTTAAGTTGCATTTAACATGTGTACTATATGAATAGATATAGGAAAAACACCCATTTTTGTCTTAAAGAAAGGAGAATCAAGTAACCTTAGGTATTATGAATGATTTTGCATGCAAACAATCTAGGGTAGGAGTTCCTAAACTTGTTAATTTAATACACCTCTCTTATATGTAATTTTAATATAGACATCTCTCCTAAAAATCCAAACACCAAAACGGGCAATGAAAACAATACAGCAAAGCTAAATTTTAATAAAAATATAAGAAATAAAAATATTCACATCTCCCTGGATTCTGTGCAGCTCCCAAAGAGAGGAACATCTCAGTCTGGGAAATCCCGATCTACTGTATCAGAACACAAGAAACACAATATAATTTTACCTCTGAGAAACTGCTTCCATTGTCATTATCTTCATTTGGCCTGACAGTTTCCTCCAAGGCATATCTGGTTCGATAGTTATGTTGATTGGCCTGTTGTTTTTTTGAATCACCAATGTCCAATACATGATCATGTGAATGGTTCTAGAAACACACAAAATTACCATTAATCAGGACCATGAAAAACCTGTGTGAAACAGTACAGAGGTACAGCTCACCAGTGGAAATAAAAAGACTTTAGATAAATTAAGTCTGCTCTTCCTTATACATTCTGACATTAATATTACAATCTGAATGACCACTGGTTAGAATTCACTAAACAGCCCCCAAAAGATTTAAAAAAATGCAAGTATAACATAATAAATATCTGCAAAAATATAGAACTTACCAGATGAATTCTTTGTACAATTTAAAAAAACCACTCTACTAGTGCTATAATTCTAGAACATTTTACAACTTCCTATTGTCTCAAATAGTTTGTCCATTTCTTAAACTATCAATAAAAATGAAAATGATACTGCAGGTAATTGAAGAGAGTTTTTGTTTCTCTCTCCTGACTGCAAAGATGTTAAAATCCTAAAGAGCTATTTAGGGCCTTTCAATGTTTTTTAGACTAAAAAACTTGTTAATTAAAAGAAAAGAAAAACTGGGGATGCTAAGGAGGAGTATCTGGAGGAAGAGGATCGTCCTATCAATCAAGCCCAGCCTATCCAATCTAAGTCTAAGCACCTCCCACTGCTGGATGCTCGGAGCAGCTCATTGGAGAAAAGAAAATTCCTGGATCAAATAGAAAAGTCATAATGCTAGAAAACTATATTCAACTGAACTTTTTATTCTTTTTGTCTTTGTTCTTTCAGGGAATCTCAAGTACTCATGAAATCTGAGCTCTGTGGATCACAATTTGAAAATACCCAGCTTCTATTAGTTAACTAAAGAGATGCAAACCAGTCACACATGAAAAAGTTTTCACATAAGACAAGAAGCACCCTCCTGGGCTTCCGGTTTACAAGGCTCGGCGGTGGCAGGAATCCGCGATCATGTGCAGTTTCTGCTGCGCTCGCTGCTGGAGTGCCCCGAGCCAACCGGCTTCAGGACTATAGCTACCCCGTAGAGGTAGCTGAAGACAGGGGAGACCTAGCAGGGGTCGGGGGGAGTCGCACCCCCCCTCCTC
>BHFT01041464.1:0-12171 GCA_004320025.1 Laticauda laticaudata
TGAACCAATCCAATGCTTAGTTTCCTTAGCCAATCAGATTTGTAGATTTGGAGTCACCCATTTACATATAGAACATGGGAGGCCCATTTTTTGCCATTCTCAAGTCTCCATGCACGCCCTGCACTTACCTGCATCCAAAACATAACAGATAATCGGAGTTGGAAGGGACCTTGTAGGTCATCTAATCCAACCCCCCACACCCAAGCGGGAGACTCTACACCATTTCTGACAAATGGCAGTCCAATCTCTTCTTGAAAGTCTCAAGGGATGGCATTCCCACAACTTCTGAGGGAAAGCTGTTCCAGTGGTTGATTGTTCCCACTGTCAGAAAGTCTCTCTTTATTTCCATGTTAAATCTCTCCTTGTTCAGTTTCCATCCATTATTCTTTGTCTGGCCTACAGGCACTTTAGAAAATAGATTGATCCCTTCCTCCCTGTGGCAGCCCCTCAAATATTGGAAGACCGCTATCAGGTCTCCTCCTTACCAGACTAGCCAAGCCCAGTTCCTGCAACCGTTCATTGTATGTTTTAGCCTGCAGTCCTCTAATCATCCTGGTTGCTGTTCTCTGTACTTTTTCTAGAGTCTCACCATCTTTTTATAATGTAGTGATGGATGCAGTACTCTTGGTGTGGTCTTACTAAGGGTTTATAGAGTGGTATTAGTACTTCCCTTGATTTTGATTGTATCCCTCTGTTAATATAACTATTAATAAAACGGTCCACGTGAAGACTCCTAGGAGAGGTGGAGTGGGTGGGGCAGGGTAGGGCCAGCCAGGAGTGGGATTTGGGGGTTTTCTGAATTCTTCAGAATCTTAGTGAGAGGACCTCCCAAACCCCTGTGAACCCTCAGCAACCCACTCCCAGTGATAATAGACTTTTATCCCCACCTTATTAAAGGAATTGGTTTTTTTTTTCAGGAGATTTTTTTAAAGTTCCAAGTTCCTGAATCAGATCTTTACATCTTATCAAGAGTCTCAGTTAACTGGAATGATGAAAACTGTATCCAGCTACTTACAAAAGTATTTACAGCCTCTAAGCCAGGTCAGCATATTTACATTGCTAGAAAGAGAAAAATTGCCGCTTGTGAATGGGAGGTCAGCAAGCCAATCAGAATCCACCATGACTTTTTATGTATTTGCAATAATCTTTGACAGTATACAGATAGTGCTTGACTTATGACTTAAAATGGTCTCAGGATTTTGGCTGTAGATCATTGCAGTCATTAAGAGAGTTACCATGTGACCACTTCACTTTGTTCAAGGATCACAATTCTCAATTCTCCCCAGTTGAGCTGTGTGAATTGATAAGTGGACAAACTGAAAAACTACATGTCAAAAGAGAACAGACAATTCTTCTCCATGAATGGAAGGGAACTTTGTACTGGGATGCAGAAAAAAAGGTCTGATATGTGATGGAATGTAGTCGGGCAGAGTCCAAAGATGGACAAGAGATATTCCAGAGGAGTAAAAGACACCTTAGTTCAGAAAGTTTGTGCAAGAGAATGAGGATGAAGCCAGGCTCTATCCAATAGTTTCCAAAACATACGCTTCATACGTAGTGTCCTGCTTCAGTCTGGCAAGGTTTGTACATCAAGAAAGAAATCAGGTTAGAAGAATCACTATTTGTGGGGTTTTTGGGGGTGGGGGGTGGGTTTGGAACCTGCAAGATTTTTTCCATCTTTTTTTGGAGGCTGACAGGCCCAAGAATGGAAGTTCAGATCTTTGGGATCCAAGCTTCTTTTTTTCAGCCTACATCAGATATTTCCTTCCCCTCCATTGTACCTGGGGCGTAAGCACTGGTCTGCTGCTAAGCATCAAAATTTTGATCATATGACTGCAGGGACAATGCAATAGCCATAACTTTTCCCAGAGTCACCTAGAGCTGATTTTAGATCAGATGTGTAGCACATAAATCTATTCACTAAATCAGCAAACAACTAACTTGCTAACTTCAAGCAGAGGTCATAACTCTCTTTCTGTCAGATCATCATAATTTTGAATGGTCATTGAATGAACAGTCATAAGGACTATCTTTAGTTGCTAAGAAATCAATAGTATTAGTGCTCATCCAAAACTGGGTTGTCAAAATGAGTGGTAGCAGATTTAGAAACAGAAAAGTGCTAATTTTTTACCTAATAAAATTATAATTGGATCCATTTGCAGGCAAAATATTTGCTATAACTCTTTTCTAATCATTAAATCCCCTGGAAGCAATCTTGACAGTTATCAAAGCTCAAAAAAATTATTAGTTATTAAATCTGAACTTGAGAGGAAATAGGATCATTGCACTTTGAATCACATTGAATTTTGGAAAGGACTTGGATGCTTAGTCTTTGTATTGCACACCCTAAATCACATTAAACCGTTGCTATACTGCTGAATCCATTTCCTCCCATAAGTACCTGTGAAAGCTATGTTTAGAAACTTTGTTTCTTACCTTTGTCTGATTGAGAAATGCCTCATCATTAGAATTCAAGCAAAGTCTGATTGATAAAATATTATTTCGAAGTTTCATGACCTTAGGTCATGAAATATAGGTAGAATGTAGGAACCAATCATGTGGCAAATGGGCTAAAGTAGTATATATATGTTAGTGCTGAAGGAGCTGCGACTTGGCATAACATTTCTATATATTTTCGGACACTAAAATGTTTTCTGTATAACTTGGAAGGTTCCAAGTAATCTCTTCTGATTGGCCAGAAAGGCCAGTAAAGGATTGGTTCATTAGGAACCAATCCAAGGAGCTGATCAAAGGCGGCAAAATTAAAAGAATGTCATTGGCTACAAGCCGGTAGGCAAGCCTCTATATAAAGGGCTGCTGCGGCTTGAGCCAATGTTCCGTTACTNCACGTAGGACTGAACTAAAGGGGGAGGGGTGTTCTGTATAACTGGGAAGGTTCCAAGTAGTCTCTTCTGATTGGCCAGAAAGGCCAGTAAAGGATTGGTTCATTAGGAACCAATCCAAGGAACCGCTCAAAGGCGGCAAAGTTAAAAGAATGTCATTGGCTACAAGCCGGCAGGCAAGCCTCTTTATAAAGGGCTGCCGCAGCTTGAGCCAATGTTCCGTTACTATTGCTGTTAACCGAATAAAGAGTTGTTAGTTGGAACCCGGTTTTCCGCGTGTCTTTTCTGGACGGAACAAAATGCACCATGGATTAAGCTTTGGGAAAATGAGTTCAAAAAAATATTTTTAGAAGAGGGGAAAATAGTGGAAGAAAGCCACAGCCATAGGAATGAAAAGGCACAACTTCTTTTCTCGGCAACCTATTCCTGAACTGACAAATTACTTTTAAAACAGATGGAGGAATCTTAACAGTGGACCTAATTATTTAAAAAAAAATATCTGGGTCACTAAACCGCATCATGATGTTGCTAATGTCTGAAGGGAAAGCATGGAAAGAATCAGAGCATCAAATGCTCTTCCAAACTGCTGGCTTTAAAGATATTCAGTTCAAGAAAGGAAAAGTCTTTGGTGTCATTTTGGCCAGAAAATAATATTCAACATGTTTCACTCCTACTGAGTATTAAAAAAATTACAGTAATAAAATTGCTTTTACTATTGTATTGATTCTAACCTCCGTATCTATATACATGTAAATTTATTACTATACTAATCTTATTATATATCTACTCATCCTACTCTGATGTATCCTACAACTATAATATTCATGCTGAAAGAAATAATTTAGTTTGAAAAGAGCCTTGAGAGTTTGAAATTCTGCAGGAGTCTTACCTATTGCCCAAGACAGGCTATTATTATTCACAAGACCTGTGTGTATATTATGGAGTATTTGGTCAATCTAGGCCTCAGTTGTAAGAAACAGTAAAATGCAATATTTGGGGGAGAAGGTGAGAATATCAAATATATGCCCTTTATGCTTGTTAGAACTACAAGGTAGACGAGACCATGAAAACTACTTTTCATCATAATAACAGAATCTTACAAGAATGTTTATTTAAACAATACAACCAAAAAGATAGATAAAAGCATTTCATATTGATTCATCAGTACCTACATTACAATAACATGATTAAAATCAGCCTCAAATGTTTATGTTTTACCTCTCTGTCCAATGCCTGTTTGCATTATGGAGGAGTCAAACCAAGTCTCCTTTCCCAGGGTTGAAAGGATGTCTTGCCTTTTTTCAGTGCGAGCAGAAGATCTCAAGAAACAGAAATCAGGAAGTGGGTGGAGCTTTCCAGCATTACCAGTCACCGGGAACAGAGCTCTCCATTCCTGTGCTGGCTTCTCCCTGTTTTGTTAAGGTAAAATGTCAAACTGCTTTCTTACATAAGAAAACACTGATATTGCCGTCCCTCATGTTAAGCATACAAGTTCCATGATGCATCACTGCACATTCCCCTTGCACCAGGTATAAAAAGTACATACTTTGGGTTTTTGAACCTCTCTCTCATCTCCCCCCTGGAAGAATGATGTACCTAAAGGCCATGTCACACTGCACTAACGGATGCAAAGAGCGATGTATAACGGACAAAAGCTTGCATCCGTTGAAAACGCTATGTATCACTGCTCCGTTTTGCTTTCTTGCTGCTATCCGTCCAGCAATCGTGTTTTACTGATGTTTCAATCCACTCCAAAAGTTTTGGGCTGTCCACAACTTTTGCGCCGGAAAATGTATTCCAATTCATCGTTCTGCATCGCTATCATCCGCTAGGCATCCATTACGCATCCGTTTACGCATCCGCTAATCTGCTAGGCATCCGCTGCGTTTGCATACGCGCAACTCCATCGCTCAGACACAGGGAGCAACGGAACAGAAACGTGGAATGGAAGCAGAACCGGATGCTTTACGGATGCAGAACGGAAACAAAGCGTTTAAAATGGAAAAACGCTTCGCAGCAGGGGACCTATCTTTGGATATTAAGGAATGTTAGAGGATGCCTAGAGGATGCCTAGAGGAGTGCTACGAGGACTGCAAAGGCCCTATACTGCCTATAAAAAGGGGGAGCAACACGTCTTGCATCTCACTTGCAGACGAGCAGCCGCCAGCTGTACAAGACCTCTGCAGCCTTCATCTGACTCTTCCTCTTCCACACGCATCCAGTCCTGTCCAGCGAGATTGCGACAAATCCTTTTCGGCAGCCAACATCCTTCTGCTAACAGCTGCGAAACCATCTACATTCTCTGAACCCAGTACTATAACGGGAAGAAAAGGAGGCACCCAAAAAAGTCTGGCTCGAAGATGGTTCGCCAGAAGAGACAGTAGTACTTTAGACAAGCCTGATCGCGTGGAGCTCAGCGCGCGAAGAACACTCGGCGCGTTCAGAATTTTCATGAGGATGCCTCCAGCCATGTTTGACGAACTTGTGAGTGCCTGACCCCAGGTTTGACCAAGGCAAACACGCTAACCTTCCCACCCAGCCTGGACCCTGTCTCAAGGGAACATCATCTGCGCCACTGGCTCAGGACCACCTACAGGAACATGCAGTAGCGGCTGGAGGGTGCCACCACAGCACATCAGCTTTGTGGTCAGAGACGTGGTGCAGGCCACATAGAAGAACTACAAGGAGGAGCTCCTCCAGTGCCCACCACTGACAAGGCTGGGAAGACAGCTTTTTGCAGAGCAGTGGTATCAGAAGTGGGAACTTCCCCCACACCGTTGGAGGCCATAGATAAGCAGCACGTGCTAACAAGGCTCCAGGCCAAGTCGGGGTCCACTTATCACAATCAAGGGCTTTCTTCAGCATCAATCCTCTTCGCCATGGTCGACTGCTGACTACAATTCATGTACAATCGATGCTTCAGTGCAACGGCTCATCTTCAGATGCCCAGGTATACAACCGCCAGTCACCTCAAGGGGGGCTTGGAAGCAACTCATGGTGGCTTCCCAGATTCCTGACCCGCTGCCCAACGTCACGCAAGATGTGTCCTACTTCATACGTGGGGGATGACGCTTTCTCCCTCACAACCTACCTCAATGAACCCTACACCTCGCAAATACCTCACCCGTGAAGAGAGGATCTTCAAATGCAGGCTGTCGCAGTGGCAAGGCGGGTGGGAGAGCCGCTTTTGGCCATCCCTGGCCACCAGGTTTCCGGTATTCTCATCACCGATGCATCATCGCCCACAGGTCATGAGGAGAATCGTGGAAGCTTGCTGAGTTCACTATAGCACATTACATATATACTCGCGCACATGAGACTACCGAGAGCCATATGAGCAGATGCCTGAGCTACGCTGCTACGTTTTAGGTGTGATAGCACACGTAGCCGGCTACATTGGCGGGATCATGTCAGTATCATCTGGGGAGGTGTGGGGACACCTGATCGATACTCGATAGAAGAGTGTGTACGGTCACGCGCTCGTGTCCGCGAAGGCCTCGACGTGAGGCGAAGAGGACACAGCTCCTGAAACACTGGTGCAACCTCCCCAGGCTGGAGGCAGTGGAGTGTGCAAGATACAGATGGTAGATGCTTAATGGATGTTCCTTCAGCCTGTTCATCACACTGATGCACATCTGGACCCAATGTATGTGGTTGTGCTCCAATGAACAGGGCATTTAATAAAGAGTTTGTGTTTATTGTTTGACCATGTGTGGCATCACATCGCTATTACATTATAATTGATCATGAAGGGCCATAGGGGTGGCACCTTTGGGGGGTGGACCTACAGTCCACCTATGCTTGGCACTGGAGGTTTATCTATCGCGACAATTATTACCCATCCAAAGGTATCCCTGCCATCCCACAGGTCTCCCTGCCCATCCCAGCAGCTCTCTTAATCCCATCCACCAGCATGCAAGGCTTAAACAATTTCCTAAAAAGTTTCCAAGCAAGACTTTTTAAAAAGAAATTGAAGCAAGTGTGGTTGAATAAAAATAGACTTTCTTAACAACAAGCTATAAGACAAAATGAAAGTCTCTGGTACTCTGTGGTCGCTCAGTCCAGGGGTGAAGGGTTGGCAGGTGCTGCTGGAGTTGGCTGGTGCTTGGAGTGTTTGTCATCCAGCTCCTCCAGAAAGGCAGAAGCCAAGAAGCCCCAGCCCAGAAGTTGAGCCTGTGCTGCAGAGCCAGAAGAACCAGAGTGAGGGCCAGGGGAGGCGGGATGGTAGGCCCTGTCCCTCTTGCAAGGGCTGGCAGCAGATGGCTGAGGCTTGCTGTGCTTCAGCCATGGTTGTGGGGTTGCTGGCTGGCAGGCTGAAGGCTGGCAGGAACAAGGCTTGGGCAGGCAAGGCTGGCAGGAGGCAGGCACAAGGCTGGCAGGAGGCTGGCAGGAAGCGCAGGCACAAAGATGGCAGGCAGGCAGGCACCAAAGACTGGCAGGAAGGCTGGCAGGGGAGGCTGGAGGCAGGCAGGCACGCAGGTTGCGGAAGCTTTGGCAGGCAGGCATGAACTAAGGCTTGGCAGGCAGGCAGACAGCAAGGCTGGCAGGGAGTGGCAGCAAGGCTTGGGCAGGGAGGACTGCCCCGGAGGCTGGGAGCCAGCCTGGGCCGGGAGGCTGCGCCAGGAGGCTGGGAGGCAGGCTGGGAGGCAGGCTGGTAGCAAAAGCTATTGCAGGCAGACATGCCAGGCAAGAACTCGAGTACATCCAGCAGCAGGTCTTTTCTCCTCCAAAATGCTGGCAACATGTGAGCTGCTTCCCTTTATATCCGGGGGGCTTTGGCAATGACATCCCCCCCCGCAATCATTAGGCTTTCCCCTGTGATCCACTAGCCGCTGTGCTATTGTCGCTGGGAGAGTAGAGCCGATCACGTGATGGATGGATGTACGAGCGCGGCTTCATCCGCTGTGCATCCATTCTGCGATCTGTTTTGTTTCCGTCCGCGTCTTGCTTTGCCTGAGGCCCCCCCAGAAGCCTAGAGGCATGCGCAAATCCCGCTGGGCTTTCCGTTCCGCATACCGCTTTTTGGCATGCCGCCCTGGCATCCTCCTGCGTCGTGTTTCTGCCTCTGCTTATGCAGATTTTTGCCCCTTCTGAGAGCGGATAACAACGGATTGAACGATTTTTCCTTTCCGTTGTGCCCTTTTTGCATACGTTGGGCAGTGCGTGTGCACAGGGCCTTAAAGGCCCTGTCAACTGCCCAACAGAATGCCAAAACGTTTGTAAAAAGACACAGCGGACGAGAAATGTTCCATCCGGTTGTTATCCCGCTTCAAAGGGGCAAAAATTTGCATAAGCAGAGCGGATCAACATGGAAAGGAACGGACGGGGGGAGGAACACAGAGCGGATGGAAAAGCGGGAGCATAGAGGATGCGTAGAGGATGGCATAGAGGATGCAGAGGGATGCAGAGCGGATGCTTAGCGGATGCGTACGAGGATTGCATAGAGGAGTGCGTAGAGGATGCAGAGTGGATGTTGTAGAGGCATGCGAGCGGTGCGTAGAGGATGCAGAGCGGAAGCAGAGTGGAATGCATAGCGGGTAGAGCGGCATGCCATAGCTGCATCCCACTTTCATCCTTTCTCGCATCGTGCTACTAACGCTGCGCATCTCGTTCTGGCTTCCTCCTGCGTCCGTTTACCGCTGGAAGGATTTGAGTTGCGCAGATGGCACGGATGCGCTAGAGGATATAGCAGATGTGTGAACTGGATGCCAGAAATGGATGTCCACCCGTATGCCTAGAGAATGCAGAACGGATGGCATTGGATACATTTTCCGCTGCACAAAGTTTTTGAAGCGCTCAAAAATTTTGAGCAGCTCAAAACCTTCTGAGCGGATGGAAACGTCAATCAGACGGATGCTAGGCCGATAGAGAGGAACGCAAAACGGAGGCAGTCAGTACAGAACGGAAAGCATTGCGTAACTAAATGGATGGCAAGTGTTTTTTTCCTCCGTTTTACATGCCTTTTCCATCCATTGGTGGCAGCTGTGAAGGGACTTAAGAGAGACATAGACATAAATGTAAGTTTACATTTCTACAATAGAAAGAGATTACTCCTGACCATAAACATTTTTTTAACGCTTAATACCAAAGGTATAGATGAGTACAGTTTCAGCAATGACTTCATTGAAAACAAATCCAATACCAAAAACATACCTAGGAGATCATTAAAGATCGATAAGACAAAATTCCAAAATACTTAAAGGGACTATGTGATGTCTATTGATACCACCATAAACTCAACGACCCCAAAAATTATAATGACATCAACCACTCCACACAATTGAACAGCTAAAAATGGAAAGAGGCCCTCAGAGAGATGGAAAAGTATTAAAAACCTGAAGTTTTATACCCCCTTCAAAGGTTCAGCAGAAAAGAAAAATTAATAGGTACCAGAATGGGTATACAAAATAAAACCCTTAGAGGATAACAAATAAACTATACAAAAGCAAGATTTCTCAACAAGGTTTCTCAGCAAAAGTTTCCAGACGATTACATAGACACTTATTCACCTACATGAGGCGCAGAGAGTGTTAAAAACAGCTTATTCATTGCCTCAATTCTAAATGAACATGTGTATCAATTCGATGTACAAACACATACCTACAGCGCACCATTAGGTAAGGAATTGTATATCAGAGCAACCACAGAATGTGATTGTAATGAAGAGAAAACCTGGAATACTCAATAAAAAGTCTCTTATGGTCTGGACAATTTTAGGAAAGAGATGGTAGAACTTGTTTTTCGCAAACCCAGGGTGTTGCAATGTGCTTCCACCAGCCGAGGAGCACTCCGAAGTGTAGAGCCCAGGCTCTCCGCCTTTCTCTCCAGAGTCCTGCTTCCTTTTGGTGTCCTATAGAGCTGTGTCCCTCCACCATAGATACTCGTTCTCTCTCAGCCATCCAGCACCTCATCCTATGTCCTCTTCGATGTTGTTTGCCTCCTCTCCCCGTTCCTCCGTGCATCTGCCTCTTCCTCCCTCTTGGCCAGGACCACATGGGCGCTCATACAGAGGGGTTTCAGGTTGTAGGGGCTCTCCTCCAACACCACCCGCAGCAGCAGTAGCAGCAACAACAGTAGCAGCAAAAGCAGGACGCACCACCACCAGCAGCCAGCACCAGCAGCAGCCAGCACCAGCAGGACCAGGATCAGCAGCAAGCAGAGTAAGCACCGAGCAGGACCAGGAGCACAGCAGGACCAGGAGCACCAGCAGGACCAGGAGCACGCTAGCAGGACCATTCAGGAACAGGAGCAACAATGCAGGACCAGGAGCCCAGCAGGACCAGAGGAGCACCAGCAAGGACAGGAGCACCTAGCAAGGCAAGGAAGCAGCGCCAGCAGAGTAAGCACCAGCCGAAGCAGCCAGCTCCAGGAGCAGTGCCAGCAGAATCAGCACCAGCAGAAAGCACCACCTCCAGAAAGCAGCCTTCAGCAGAGTAAGACCAGCAGAAGCACCACGGCCATAAGCAGCAGCAATCAGCTCCTCCAGAAGCAGCACAGCAGAAAGCCCAGCCCCAGAAGAGCGAGCTGGGCTGGCCGAAGCCCAGCAGAAGCAAGAATGAGGGCCAGGGGGTGGGAGGTGTCCCTCTTGACGCCCAGGGCTGTCCCCTCTTCAGGGCTGGAGCAAGATGGCTGAAGAGGTTTCTCTTCTTCCCCATGGTTGTGTTGGCTTGCTGGCTGCGAGGCAGGGCTGGCAGGCAGGCAGCGGCAGGCTGTGTCTGGCAAGCAGGTCTTTCCGCTGACTGTTGACCTGCTTGGGAGCTGCTTCCCTTATATTCCGCAGGGCTTGACACCATGCATCCTCCCCGCAATGCCGGTGAACGCTAGGTCATCCGCTAGCATCTGCTAGGGCCCGCTTAGGCATCACCGCTATGGCTTCCGCTCTGCATGCCGCTTCATGCCCGCTCCAGGCATCCGCTGTGCCATTCCACTTCATACCGCTCGGCGCGTCCGCTCTGCAATCCGCTGTACTCCGTCTCCACGTCCGCTTTGGCTGACTCCCCCGGAAGCTTGCAGATGTTCCATCTGCTCTCATCCACTTCCATCTGCTAGGCTTCCGTGGAGGCATGCCGCTTTCCATCTCGCCTATTTCCATCCGCCCTACGTCCTCCCCCCGTCCGTTCCTTTCCGTGTTGTCCACTCTGGTTATGCAAATTTTTGCCCCATTTGAGAGCAGATAACAACGGATGGAACATTTTTCTCATCCACTGTGCCCTTTTTACAAACATTTGGCATCCGCAGGCCAGTGTGACAGGGCCTTAACATTGCTTCTTTTTCAATGCCTCCCCCTTTGCATCAGAAAAATTAAAAGCACCCATCAAGTCTCCTTGATCTGATCACCTTTTAAACTTTTGTCAAAACACTCATGTGTTTTGAAAAAAAAAGAGGGATTGTTGGAAGTTACGATTCACCCCTCTCTTAAGAAAAGAAAATTTAAAATATCAGAAGGGGAAGAAAAATTCCCCTAAAAGAATGGACAGGTGAAAACACAAGCAGGGTCAGCTCCATCAGCCCCCACCTTTGCATGGGATACAGAAAAAGCCTACAAACTAGCTAAGATTCTTTCCCATAGAAATCAAATAGATGGCAAGCTATAAAAAAACTTGTGAAAAGCAAACNAACTCAGGATATTGGAACCTAATGCAACAAGCAGCTACAAAGTGAACAAGCAGCTACTATAAAACAATTACTCCTACCAAGATCCCAGGAAGAGATCCCAATCTCAAGAGATAGGAACTCATCACACACACACAAATCAAAGATTTCAAGGGTTCACACTCTTAAAATCAAAGGACCTGAAGGGTATAACCTGAAGGACCTGAAAGGGGTTTTTCTACTTACAAAAATTAGATTAGTCTCAGGATTAGTCTGAGATTAGATTAGTCTCAGGAACGCTGAGACTTGCCTTCCTATAAATAAACTGATTCTGGCTTCCAGTGCAGCTGACCAATCATTTTGCAGTAAATCTCCTGGCCAGGAAATTTGAATTCCTGAAGGATAGAGCTTTGTCTTTTCCTTAAAGGGCAAGGCTTCCATTAATTTTCTACATAACAAAGCAATATTTTGCAATGCTTTTGCAAACAAACATTAAGGACAAAACATTTTCTAAGCGTAGTAACTCATGCCATCCTGGAATCTGAAATAGCAAATAACAAGAACAGAACTGGTCTGGCAGATTGGTTAAGTAACATTAGGGGGGGGGCTGTCACACCTGTGCTCTGAGAATATATATCCTGTTCCATCCGGAAAAACGCGAGGTAGACCGGGTTCCAACAGTAAAAGTCTTTATTTCAACAGTAAAAGTGAAACGGAACAGTTTGGCTCTTGCCGC